>RJWM01013464.1:0-27670 GCA_004363535.1 Dasyprocta punctata
TTTTTCTGCAATGGAAATCAGCAAATCTGCGAGTGGGTGCACCAAGGTTTCCCATCTCTGCTTTGGGGAACTGCCTTGGACTCTGTCTGGTGACAACCCTTTGGCTAATCACCATGACATTCTGTAGATAAACAGCTAAAAAGGACAACTGAGGGATTTGTTAGGCATAAACAAATCTTTTCTCCTTACTATAGCTGTGGGAGTTAGGCTGTAAATGGAACATCAAATCCCAAATCCAGTTTCTATAACAAGTGGCACAATGAGATTTGTACCCACCTTTACGCTCCATCTAACTGGTTTTGCATACATTTACCAGAGCATCACAGAGGGTCCAAGAGGCCCATGTCACTTCAGGATTTTTTTTTTTTTCCGGCACTGGGGATTGAACTCACAGCTTCACACCTGCCAGACAGGCTCTTACACCACTGAGCCAAACTCCCAGCCCTAGTTTTTCGAGGCAGGGTCGCACTATGTAGCTCAGGCCAGCCTTGTGCTCGCATTGTAGCCCATAGTAGTCCTCAAACCCACAATGCGCCTCCTACCTCAGCCTCCCAAGTGCTGGGATTAAAGGCGTGCGCCACCACGCCCAGCTGCAGGATTTGTTTTTTTAAAAAAAAATTATTTTGATTTTTCTGGCAGAAGTAGCCTAATTCAACGTCACATGAAAAACCAGATTTGCAAGTTTTGGAGGAGGTCAAAAGGGAATCATCAGTTTACTCATGCATAGATGATGAAGATGATCCATTATGGCAAAATGCATGCTTTCCTAACAGAAGAGTGGTGTGAGCGGATGATGATGATGATGATGATGATGATGATGACTTTGACATTGGCCGTGTGAGCCGAAGTTCCTGTGCCAGTGAAATGGAGCAAGAATCAGCTGATACAGACACAGGGAAAGCAGACCTCCTTGACTCAGGTGACGAAGAAAACAGCAATGTGAGTACATATTTGACTAGCTGAAATATTGTGAAATGGCCACACAACCAAATGGAACAATCCTATGTTAGAACTAGGTCTGAAAATAAAGTGAAGTTCTTGGTAGGAGGTGACAGATATTAGAATGACAGCACTGCCCTTCAATGTTGGAAAGTGTAACAGATGAAATGCTGTAAGATGCTGTGAAGTTCACAAAGGCTGAAACGTAAGCAAAATGTGCTGCATGCACCAACAGCCATATTTAAAAATGTGTTTATTGCGACACCTCACGAGCTGAACTGAAAGCATTCATAGGTCTGCTGCACTTGGCACAGATTTCTCACGGTGATTGCAGGAATATAAAAGACTTATGGACAAGTGATGGGTCAAAAGATGACATAAAAATTTATGCCTCTGGAGATGTGAAGACTTATTATGCTTCAATTTAAACATATATCCTTGAACTCAGCCATCAAGTTCTTATTTGTATAAACCAAATGATGTTGTGAATGACCTTGTTGCCATCTCCCAAACTAATCAGAATGTGACATTTGATAATTGGTTTACTGGTTTCCAACTGATGTTATATTCACTTTCTTACTTTTCTTTTTTTGTACCAGGGATCAAACTGACAACCTTGCACCTGCCAAGCAGGCACTTAGGCCACTGAACTAAATCCCCAGCCCTATTTTTTGAGAGAGGGTCTCACTATGCAGCTCAGGCTGGCCTTGAACTCATTTTGTAGCCCAGGCTGGTCTGAAACTCATAATGATCCTCCTGCCTCAGCCTCCCAAGTGCTGGGATTAAAGGCATACATCACCATACCCAACTCTTTTCTTTCTTTCTTTCTTTCCTTTTTTTTTTTTTTTTTGCACTGGGAATCAAACTCAGGGCCTTGCATTTACCAGGCAGGGGCTGTGCTGCTGAGTTACATCTGCCAACAGAACACAAGTTGATCAGCATAGAAACTGTATACAGGAACAAAGCAGAAATTTCAAATGAAGTGTTACAATTTCAAAACAGAGAACTGTATAGTACAGATTTCAGAAAGATACAACATTAGCCTCAAAGATGCCAAAGAACAATAAATGTACTGCTGAGGTCAACATTTCACAACGATGGAAATATTGATCTGGAAACCTTGACAAAACGGAAGTCTAAGATGGGAACTTTCAACAACAAGACGAGATGAGAAGGAGATGTCGTGATGCTGTGAGTTACGCAGCAGCTATGATGTCACTTGAAACACAAAGCACTGACCAGTGGTTGTGTTTTTACTCAGTCCTAAACATGTGTGGCACATATAGTTCGACAGTTTACAAAAAAAAATAGCAAGTGTAAAATATCACAGAGAAATTTTTTTAGAGGATTGGGACTGAAGCTCATAAGAGGTCATTGACCGCAGAGGAAAAACAAAATGTTTTTGCACAGGGAACTACACAAAAAATTGTGGCGCACTCTGGTGAGCTGACAGGTGAACCGGCAGGTGCAGCATCACAAAGACCTACTAGGACAACAGGAAAACCAAAAAGATGTCAATTGTGCCCTACAAGAAAGTACAGGAAAAGAAAATATACATGCTATCAGTGTAAGTGACACTGGTATCTAGAACAGGCAGTAGTCATGTGCAAAGACTGCCTTGGGTGTAACGGCTGAAAGAAAGCTTATTTTTGTGGAAGACTTCTGTTTGTGTTTACACTCCTGTTTGTGCTTACATTGTAGTTCACAGAGCTATTTATTTATTTATTTATTGTGGTACCGGGGATTGAACTCACAACCTTGTGCCTGCCAGGCAGGCACTTAAGTCACTGAGCCAAACTCCCGGCCCTAGTTTTTTGAGGCAGGGTCTCACTATGTAGCTCAGGTCAGCCTTGTGCTCACATTGTAGCCCAAGCCAGCCTCGAACTCACAACGCTCCACTTACCTCAGCCTCCTGAGTGCTGGGATTAAAGGCATGTGCCACCACACCCGGCTTAGAGGTTTTTATTTTTGATGTTATATTTGAGGTTTTACAAGCAAGTACAAAATTGATGTGAAAACACTGAGGTCTATTTTAAATGCATAATACATAGTAAGAATTTAACAATTTATCAATAGTTTATGTTCCTGTTCACCACATACTGTATAATGTAATAAGAACCTCCTGACAAGACAGCAAGACCACTGAAATGTCAGGTATGTCGTACAAAAAGCCCAAGAAAGGAAAAGACCTGTGTTGTCGGCATAAGTGATGTGTGGCTATGGAATGTGCTGTTGTCGTGCGTGCAGACCACCTCAGGTGAGATGATTTAAGTAAGGATTTTTTTTTTGGTAGAATGCTATGCTATTGGTATTTTCATTATAGTTCATAAAGGAATTTCTGATATTCTTTTTTAGACTTTGTGCACCAAAAACTGGCTGATGTTGAAAATTTTGATGCTTTTTTTATAAACAATAAATATTGAAAACTCAATACTAATACTTTATTTTTGTGATTTTTTTTTACCCTGTTAAGTACTCATTGTTTAATGTAATAAAACTCAGACCATTAAAATAATTCATCAATAGAAATATCCTAAAGGATAAAATATAAACGTAGGTCTGACAGACTCAGATTTATGCAGCTTCATGACAAAATTAGTCTTGTACCCCAATTAAGCTGTTATTTTATAGAAAAAATAAAACAAAATTTCATAACAAAATAATAGAATAATTGTTAATGCATTGCATATTATTATCTTCAAAGTAATTACTCAGAGTACAAAATATTCTTCATAAAAAATTCTTCAAATGATATTAGCATGAACTTTTCTTTCCAGTAAACTAAGAGAAACTAACAGCATAACTATCTTGTATTTGTTTTTCTTTTACCCTTCCTTCCTTTCCCCCACCTTAGTCCCTCTTTCCTTTTGAAAAATTTCTTCCCATGTCACAACATCTGTTGTACATTTTAGTCCTTATTTACTCTTTCAGTTTCTCATACCAGGGAGATAATACAAAGTTTACATATGTGGGTCTGATTTATTTCACTTATGAGTATGTTCTCAAGTTGTATCCATTTATCTATAAATGTCTGAAATTTATCCTTCTTTATGGTTAAGTAGTACTCCACTGCATAAAAAGACCACATCTTTTTATCCATTCCTAGATTGATGGGCATTTGGGCTGTTTCCAAGATTTGGCTATTACAAATTGTACTGCTATAAACATGGGTGCACATATATCACTTGAAACTTTTTTTTTCTGTCTTTTTGAGACAGGGTCTCATCATGCAGTTCAGTCTGGCCTTGCAACCCAGGTTGGTCCAGAACTCACAATCCTCCTGTCTCTGCCTCCTGAGTGCTGGGATTACAGGCATGTGTCATCACACCTGGCTCATTCGAGACTTTTATAGGTAAATGGATACAACTTGAGACCACACTCGTAAGTGAAATAAATCAGACTCACATGGGTAAATATTATATTATCTTCCTGGTGTGAGAAACTGAAAGAGTAAATAAAGTCTAAAATGTACAATAGATATTGTGAAATAGGAAGAAATTGTTCAAAAGGAAAACAGGAAGTCGGATGGGTGAAAGGGGAAAGGACAGAAGGAAAAAGGGGAAAAAATGCAAGTCAGTTATATTGTGTCTCTTAGTTCATCAAAAAGGAAGGTTTTTGGTAATAACGATTGGAGAAATTTTTATGCCCATATCTTATACTCTGAGCAATTACTTTAAAGATAACAACATAGCTGGGTGTGATGGTGCACGCCTTTAATCCCAGCACTCAGGAGGCTGAGGCAGGAGGATCATTGGGAGTTCGAGACCAGCCTGGGCTACAAAGTGAGTTCAAGGCTGGCCTGAACTGCGTAGTGAGACCCTGTCTCAAAAAATAGGGCCAGAGATTCAGCTCAGTGGCCTAAGTGCCTGCCTGGCAGGCGCAAGGTTGTGAGTTTGATTCCTGGTACAAAAAAAAAAAAGAATGATTAAGATAACAATATGCAATGTATTAATTACTGTTATTCTATTATTTTGTAATGAAATTTTATTTTATCATTTTTCCATAAAATTAAAAAATCAATCAATAAATAACCAACACTGAGATTCCATCTCACTCTGGAAAGGATGGCTGTCATCAAAAAGTCAACCAGTAACAAATGCTGGCAGGGCTATGGGGAAAAAGGAACCCTTCCCCACTGTTGGTGGGAATGTAGACTGATGCGATCATGATCTGTTTGGAAGCAAACATGAAAAATCAACTTCCATTAACATAGAAAATACTACAAAAATGCAAAATCCAGTTTCTGCACTGAACTATATTCCAGTCCTTTTTCAAAAAAATTCTGAGACAGGGTCCCACTAAGTTGCTAAGCTTGAGGCAGCAAGCCTCTCGCCTCAGCCTCTCGCAGTGCCTGGGATTACAATCATGTGCCCTAACACCCAGCTATGAGAAGTTTGTCTTGAAGATCCCAGTCGTTAATCTAGGAGTCAAGAAATTTCCTAGTGCTAAAGCTCATGATGGTGCCAAGCTTGCTTAAGCTAAAAAAATGTTTTCTGCTATCTGAAGTCTTCCATTTCTATGTCTGCTGTTAATTTTCTGTCTGGGTGAACTGAAACCTTTGGAAGGTGGTCCATTGTTTAATTCAGGAAAATTAAAAAGGAAACTTTTAGAGGGGAATGAAATGAAAAATAACCAGTTGTGCCTGGCCAATCTCTAAGGCTTTTCTATGCTTCACAGAATGAATGGATCAGGAGGACTCTGTCTCTACCAGTGGCTTTAATTCATTGATGGATTAATAATTTCATGGCCTTATTGAGAGGTGATGGAAACTCAGGAGGCGGGGCTTGCTTGAAAGGAAAGGGGTTTGACCTTGGAAACCATACATTGTCCCAGCACTTTTTTCTCAGGCTGTCGCTCTTGCTTCCTGGGTGCCATGGGGTAGGCAGCTCTGCTCTACTGTGTGAGCCCGGGCACGATGCTCAGCCAGGCCCAGGTTAACCAACCAGGGACAAAAACCTCTGCAACCATGAACTAAAATATATCTTCCCTCACTTGTGGAATGAAGGAGTCAGCGAGTATAAAATCAGTCTGCACTTCATGTAAGGCCATCAGAGTGTCACAGATGCAGGGGTTCTCAGCTGTGTTCTGTGTCACAGACTCTGTCAATCAAGTAAAACCTATGGACCCCTTCTCAGGACAGTATATTGAGTGATGAACAAGGACACAGGTGTCTATATTAAAATACTTTTTTTGGTGGAGGGAGGTACTGGAGATCGAACTCACAACCTCATGCCTGCTGGACAGGTGCTTAGGCCACTGAGTTAAATCCCCAGCCCTATTTTTTTTTTTTTTTTTTTTCCTGTGGCACTGGGGATTGAACTCACAACTTCGGGCCTGCTACATGGGCGCTTAAGCCACTGAGCCGCAGTATTTTGAGGCAGGGTCGCACTATGTAACTCAGGTTGGCCTTGCGCTCCCAGTGTAGCCCAAGCCAGCCTCGAACTCACAACGCTCCGCCTACCTCAGCCTCCCGAGTCCTGGGATTCAAGGCATGTGCCACCACGCCCGGCTTCCAGCCCTATTTTTTGACACAGGGTCTCACTATGCAGTTCAGGCTGGCCTTGAACTCACTTTGTAGCCCAGGCTGGTCTCAAACTCCCAGTGATCCTCCTGCCTCAGTCTCCTGAGTGCTGGGATTAAAGGCATGTGCCACCACACCTGGCTTGAAATACTTACTAAACATTAAAAAATAATTTCTTGAATTTCTGATATGGTTAATATCTATACTTCTTTATTAACACATTAGTAATACATTGTTAATAGTACCACTAATGCGACCATTAGTAGAGTGAATAAAAATCATCATTCACAAGTGGTAGTGACAAATAATAAAAGATGAATGATATTTTGAATCCCACTTACTCAGGAGGCTAAGACAACAATCAAGGCCAACCTGGGTGACTTAGGGAGACCCTGTCTCAAAAAAGAAACAAATAAACAAAACCAAATAAAAAAAATTTTTAAAGAGATAGGAAAGCTGGGCATAGTGGTACATGCCTATAATCCCAGCACTCGGGAGGCTGAGGCAGGAGGATTGTTGCGAGTTCAAGACCAGCCTGGGCTACAAAGTGAGTTCAAGGCCAGCCTAAACTGCACAGTGAGACCCCTGTCTCAAAAAAAATAGGGCCAGGGATTTAGCTCAGTGGTGTAAATGCCTGCCTGGCAGGCGTGAAGTTGTGAGTTTGATTCCTGGTACCAAAAAAATAAAATAAAATAAAAAATAAAGGGATAGGGATGCAGCTCAGTGGTTGAGCACTTGCCTAGCATGTGCCGGTATCTGGGTTTGGGTTTGATCCCTAGCACCCAAAGGAAAAAAAAAAAAAAAAGATAAATGATATTTTGAGATAACTGTTACTATTACAAAGTGCTATGGAAACAGTTGTGATTTCTTCTTGGTGACTAAGAGGCAGGTACTGCTGATACACTGTGGTTTGTTGCCCACATCCATAATTCAGGGAAAGTCTCACCTCACTAACCTCCTGAGAGGTTGGAAACAATAAAGATGTCAATCATCCAAGTCCATGGACCTTCTGCATTTTAAGTGGTTCCAAAGAACTAGTTTTTTTTTTGTTGTTGTTGTTTTTTTGTGGCACCAGGGATTGAACTCACAACCTCGCACCTGCCAGGGTAGGCACTTAAGCCACTGAGCCAAACTCCCAGCTCTGATTTTTTGAGGCAGGGTTGCACTGTGTAGCACAGACCAGCCTTGTGCTCGCGTCGTAGCCCAAGCCGGCCTCGAACTCACAACGCTCCTCCTACCTCAGCCTCCTGAGTGCTGGGATTAAAGGCGTGCACCACCACAGCCAGCTCCAAAGAACTAGTTTTGATTACTTGCTTAGAACTGCAAATTATCACACCACCTGAAACTTGGCCATGCGGAACTGGGCCAGAGTAGTGGGCAGGAGCTGGGCGTGGTGGCGCATGCCTTTAATCCCAGCACTCGGGAGGCTGAGGTAGGAGGAGCGTTGTGAGTTCGAGTCCAGCTTGGGCTGCAATGCGAGCGCAAGGTCGGCCTGAGTTACATAGTGTGACCCTGCCTCAAAAAGCTAGGGCTGGGAGTTTGGCTCAGTGGCTTAAGTGCCCATCTGGCAGGCGTGAGGTTGTGAGTTCAATCCCCAGTGCTGGAAAAAAAAAAAAAAAAGATTAACAGTGTAGTGGGCAGGGAGCCCTGCCACAGGTGCATCTGAGTCTGGGAATCAATCCTAATCTTGTCTCTTTGTTTTGTTTTGCAATGCTTTTTACAATTTTATTTTGAGGCAGCGTCTCCTTAAATTGTCCAGGCTGGGCTAGAACTGGTGATCCTCCTGCCTCAGCCTTCCAAGTAGCTGGGATTATAAGTGTATGCACAGGTTTGTTTCTTAACTAATGTGAAACTCTGGACATTGGTATCTTCATCTGTAAAATGAGAACTGCAGCATAAAGAACACCACAGAAGGTAAGCAATCAAACACACAACAGAATTAGTACACGTGCAATTCTAAAAGGAACTTGCAAAAGCTCTGGTGGGAGGCCACAGGGTTTTTATTAAGAGATTCCAGAATATCTAGTTTAGATCATCTACACAGCATCTTAAACTCTGCTACTCTTTCCAGATTTTGCTCCACACAGATGGTTAAAAACCACAATGATCAGCCGGGCGTGGTGGCGCACCCCTTTAATCCCAGCACTCCGGAGGCTGAGGTAGGAGGAGCGTTGTGAGGCCAGCTTGGGCTACAACACGAGCGCAAGGCTGGCCTGAGCTACACAGTGCGACCCTGCCTCAAAAAACCAGGGCCGCAAGTTTGGCTCAGTGACTTAAGTGCCTGTCTGCCAGGCGCAAGGTTGTGAGTTCAATCCCTAGTGCCGCAAAAAAACAAAAAACAAAAAACAAAAAACAAAAAAAACCCCACAATGATCTATTTGAGTATCCCAGCAAAGCTTTCTCAAACTCACCTTCTCTGTCCCACCAAGATAAATAAATAGAGAAGGAAAATGTGGCTGTTTGGGTCAAATAATATACAGGACAGTGAGATTCTAAAATATCCAAACTTAGCTTCTTCCTGCTATACTCACACATCCCCATATAATAAAATAACCTTGTAAAAAATATTGAAGGGGCTGGGGATTTAGCTCAGTGGCATAAGCACCTGCCTGGCAGGCACACATTTGTGAGTTCAATCCTCAGTACAAAAAAAAAAGTAAAATATTATGACACTATCCAAATGAGAACAGGAAAAATAAAATGAAGAAAGACCACTGGATAACAGCCTAGCATGGCAAACATGAAAAACATGGGAAAATAGTATTATTTCCATAATAGTCCCATCTATTTGTTCTCATAATTCTTCCAGTCATGAAATTACATTTTAATGGCAAACACTCTTAACCCCAGGTCTTTGGAGACTAGGTTCGGTAATGAGGGATATCAGGAGGAGTCAGTTTATTACACAAATATCCACTGTGTAACTTCAATCTGCCAGGCAGCATGCTGGGGCTACAAAGTGGACTTGTTTCTTGTTTCTAAGAAGGCCTTGCTCTTGGGCGGGGTGGGGGGGAGGTCCTAAACAAGCAGCGGTCCTCAGTGAAATGAGTACACATAGGAGGTTTTGTATACACCTATCTTAGTTACTTTTCTCATTGCTGAGACAAAATACTCAACACCCAAAGTTAAAGGGGAAAGGTTTATTTAGCTCACAGTGTGTAGAGGTTTCAACCCACAACCAGTAGGCTCCACGACAAGAGTGGTTTTGCAGAGAAGAAACAGTTCATGGCAGCAGAAGGTAGCAAAACAAGCAAGCAAGGACAACCACAGCTCTTTCTGTCCCTTAGATTTTATCCAGGCTACTCAGGGCGGGCAGTACTCATACTCTTAATCCTAGCACTCTTGCTTCTAGCATTGCTCCATGAATTGATCCCAGCATCACGTACTGTAGATCCAGCCACCTCTGCAAAAGCACCTGTGATAGCATGAGGCTTCGGAGAGGACCCCTAGACACAAGCCATAACAACAGCTCCCGGGAAATGCAGAGGAAGCACAGGCCTGAGGAAAGTTCTCTAACCACCCCTTCTCATAGCCCACTGTGTCCATAAACACCAGCCGTCAACACCACCACCCCAGGCACAGGGCAGGGTGAGCTGAGGAGAGGACTCAGTTTGAATCCCAACTCTGCCCTTTTCAGCTGTGTGACTCTGGCTGAGCCAGAGTTAGTTGTTATTTCTGCATATATAAAATGGGATAGTAACACACACTCTAAGAGACTGTAGCTGGGCGTGGCGGGACACACCTGTGATGCCAGCTACCTAGGAGGCTGAGTGAGGAGGGTCTCAAATTCAAGGTCATCCTGGGCCACTTAGCAAGACCCTGTCTCAAAATAAAAAATAAAAAAGGTCAGGAATGTAGCTCAGTGGCACAATACTTCTGAATTCCATCCCCAGTGCCACCAAAAAAAAACCAAAAACCAAAAAACAAAAACAAAAACAAAAAAAAAAAAGAAAGGAAGGAAGAAAGTGAAGGTTAAATAATGTATGTATAGTGTAGCCTATTCCTGGCACATAGCAGCTGTCCCATAAGTAGAAACAATTATTAAAATCCTTTTAGTGGCATCTGTTTATAGATAATTAGCTCTTTATGAGAAAATGTCACATAGCTTCTTTTTCTGCATTCTCAGTGACCAGTAAACTCAATAAACATTTGTGTTCAAACAAACTTTTCTCTGGAGAAACTTTCAAAGAAAGCAATGATTAGAGTTTTCTTGTTTTTAAATACTGATTAAAATCTCAAGGGCACAACTATTAGACACAAGAAGAAACAGGAACAGAAATAAGGCCAACTCTGCATTTGTTCATAAAAGAAAAAAGATGTAATTTATTTCTAAAAATACTCTGTTGTGCCAGGTGTGGTAGCACACACCTGTATTCCCTGCACTCGGGAGGCTGAGGCAGGAGGAACACTGTGAGTTCGAGGCCAACCTGGGCTACACAGTGAGATCAAGACCAGTTGGTGCAATACAGTTAAGACCTTATTTTAAAAAGCAAACAAATGAACAAACAAAAAAGCTCAACTCTACTGTTCTTTCACTTCGGTGAGCAAGAAACTACTGTATGAGAAAAATATTAATATCCTGGAAGTTTATAGCTAGAAGGAAGATTTTATTTTGTTTTGTTTTTTGTTTTTGTACTGGGGGTCAAATTCACAACCTCTCGCCCTCCAGACAGGCACTTACACCACTGAGCTAAATCCCAGGTCCTTAGAAGGAAGAATTTTTAAAAATCAACTTTTTATAGCCAGGTGTGGTGTCACATGCCTTTAATCCCAGCACTCAGGAGGCTGAGGTAGGAGGAGCATTGTGAGTTCGAGACCGGCTTGGGTTACAACACAAGCAAGGCGGCCTGAAATACATAGTGCAACCCTGCCTCAAAAAAAATAGGGCTGGAAGTTTGGTTCAGTGGCTTAAGTGCCTGTTGGGACAGTGCAAGGTTGTGAGTTCAAGCCGTGATACCGCAAAAAAAAAAAAAAAAAAAAAAAAAAAAAAATCAACTTTTTTTTTTTTTGGTAGCAGGCATCAAACTCATGACCCTGTGCTTACCAGGCAGGTGCTGTGCTGCTGAGCTATATCCCTGGTCCTTATTTTTGTTTTCTAAGCAAAACATATTCAAGGTTTAAAAAAAAAACAAAACAGAATACGGATGTGTTTTAAGAATAACAAAAATTCCTTATAATCCAATCTGCTCATGATAATCACTGTTTACCTATGAATCTGAGCCCTTGATTCTGGCTTAAACTCTAACAATTGCAACAAAAGTTAGACAAAATAGGCAACAGAGAACTGTGGTACATCTTAAAAAGACACAGAGCCTTATCTAAGGGTAGGTGATGTTCTCATACTACCCTGAACAAAAACTGCCAGGAGAACCTGCTTGAGTATTTAAAATATTGTTGCCATAAAAAATACCAAGGTTTACAGTCTGTAACTTTCTACCTGGCATAAATGCTTATTTCTGAGGAAAAAAAAATCTAGCACCAAACCTCTCGGAATATCCTACTTCAGTGGCAGAATTTCACTGTGATCAATTAAATGCAAGTGAATCAAGAACATTTGGTCTAAATCTGTTTTAAGGTCATGAGGATTGACACACAAAGTTTTGGCAAGATGCAGCATTAGGTTTTCTGAATCTAGAATTTTTTCTTCTTAAGTCAATTTAATTTAATTTTTTATATGGGGTACATAATACACTTACATATATACACATAATTACATTTATTTTATATTGGTATGTATACATACCACATCTTAATCATTTTTCCTTTTGGAGCTAGAATTTTTTATTTTTTATTTTTTGGAAAATTTAAAAGGCCAGCCTAGAAGCTTAACAGAAAATCAGACAAAGAAGGGCTAATTTTATAAAGTTAACCGTCTTAGTTACTTTTCACTCATTGCTGAGACAAAATACCTGATACCCAAAATTAGGGAAGGAAAGGTTTATTTCTTACAGTTTTTGGGGGTTTCAGTCCATACTTAGTTGGCTCCAAGGCAGCATGGCAAGGCAGGGCAGCCATTTATGGCAGCCACCAAACAGCAAGGTGAATGGGAGAGAAAGTGAAAGGAAGACCCACCTTCCCCTCACCCTTACACTGTATGTTGGCTCCACACCTGGACGGGTGCAGCACTCATATCGCCAATCCCAGCACTAGACAACAAACCAATCACAAATGCCAGACTCAGCCCTGTCCAAATTACAGGAGGCCTTGGGGCAAGGCACAAAATCAAACCAATACATTCCACCCCTGGTCCCCTAAGGGCTCATGTATATCCTTTATACAAAAGATATTTAGTTCATTTCCAAGAGTTGCCAAAGTCCTAACAGTTTCAGCATTGCTAAAAAGTCCAAGCCCCAGATCTCCCCCGAGATTTATGGCAAACTCTTAACTGTAACCCCCTGTACAAATGAAAATGAGGTTAAGCACTTCCAATATATAGAGGCACAAGATAAACATTACCATTCCAAAAGTTACAAACGGGAATACAAAGCATTGGAACCAAAGCAAGTCCAAAATCCAGCAGGGCAAACATTAAGTCCTGGAGTTCTATACTCAACATCTGAAGTAATCTGGTTGAAAGCTCCAAAAGGCTTGAGTGATTCCACCCTTGTGGCACTTCCAGGGGCTTTAACTCCCATAGACTCTCTCTTGGGCTGGCTTTGTTCTCTCTTTATAGGTTTCCTTGGATGATCCACATTCCTGGCTTTTTCAAACTTGTGGGTATTCCACTGTATCCTTGGCTTCACCCTTACATCTTTGCACACTGCACTCTCCAGTCGGGGTGGAAACTGCACATTTTCCTTGCACTGAAAACCAATGCCACGTGGATGCTGCCAAGGTCCGCTGCCAGCTGGAGCAGTAGCCAGGCTTTCCTCGCTGTTGACTGTAGGGGTCGACTGCCTGGATTGCTGCACTCTCTGAACCTGATTGTGAGGAAAAACTTCTCTATGCTGCCACCATTCTATAATCTGTTGTGGCCGCCGCCATTTTGAAACCTCCTGTGGCCACTCTGGAACATGGCACTCTGCAGCCTTTTCCTCTGAGCAAACTCACCTTTGCCAGTCTGAGGCTGCAAAGGGTGGAGGCCTGCTGCTTCCTGGGATGTCCCCAGGCCATCTTTTATATTTCTTTGTTCCTTCTCAACAATCAAGGTCTCAGCTTTATCTTTACAGTCCACAGCTTTCTCGCCAAACTCACAATGTTTTAAATCACCATGCCGGGCTCCTTACTCTTGATTCCCAACGATAGCCAGGTCACCACTTCAACATTTGATTGCCTTGAAATTTCTTTTGTAGATTAATCAGTCCATCACCCTTAATCTCAGTCTCAGGCAAAGTCTCTGGGCATGAGCAGAATGCAGACAAACTTTCTGCCAAGCCGTAACACACATTACGTGGAGTCCAAGAACCAAAGCAGTCCTTCTTCCCAGCAGAAACCTTCCAAGCCTGATCTTTACCGGCAGGCTTTTTATCAACCTTCTGGTCTTCTGAGCTCTGACCAGACTCTCCTATACAGAACAGCCTAAGCTGTTCCAGCACTATACATTTAGGTAACATCTCTGAACCTTTCCAAACTCTTCCTACAAGCCATTTCCAAAGGCTCCTGAACCACATGGTGAGGTATAGTCACAGCAACAACCCCATGCCTCTGGTACCAAATTCTGTCTTGGTTACTTTTCACTCATTGCTGAGACAAAATACCTGACACCCAAAATAAGGGAAGGAAAGATTTTTATTTCATACAGTTCTTGTGGGTTTCAGTCCATATTTAGTTGGCTCCAAGGTAGCATGGGGTGGTGGGGCAGCCATTCATGGTGATCATCAAACAGCAAGGTGAATGGGAGAGAGAGAGAGAGTGAGAGTGAAAGGAAGACGGGCCTTCCTCACCCTTAAACTGTATGTCGGCTCCACCCCTGGGTGGGTACAGCACTCATATCACCAATCCCAGCACTAGACAACAAACCAATCACAAATGCCAGACTCAGCCCCATCCAAATTACATGAGGCCTTGGGGGAACACAGGATCAGACCAATACAATAACTAATCCAGGCAAGTTCATCAAAATATTTCTTTCTGGCTTCTCTGGTTTTCCAACTTTTTACTAAAGGTGTACACTTTCAAATAAAATTTGCAACTTTACTGAGACCTGCCCAGGTAGACATATAGGTTAATGGAAAAACGATTTATTTACATACAGTTATATATAAAATATATGTATATAAAGACATGTAGAAATACACACATGGTACATACAGTTTCAGGACTCCTTGAAGTCTTTCCTAAACTGACACATGTTACAAGTCTCTGATAGAGGCAGCACAGTGCAGCCTACTGCACTGGCCCTGCATCCTCATTTTCTTGGGTTATTGCAGGAGACACTTTAGTAACTACTGGACTCAAGTCAAATGGGACACAAAGGTCTGAGATACAGATGACTCTTGCTGCCTAACCCTCTTACATCATTCATCTGAGGATTCTTTTAACAACTGTTAAACATCTGCTACACGGTTCACACATACTTCATCCAGTCTGGAAATGCTTCACTTTGCATATATCTGCGCACTGAATCCTGCACTTAAATCTATACTCTTGTTTTGCATGCAAAAGAAAACCAAAACTGAAGGCCACCACATAGCAGCTGCTTGTGCTACTGGAATCACTGACGTGTTTCCATTTCCTTGGTTGGAATGGATTTCAAAGGCAGAGGCAAGTTTTTGCTCCCTCTATTCTCTTACTGTTTACAAACCCATATAAAGTCAGTGACACTACACAGTCATTCTGCTTGGTGAAGATAGTAAGTCTTGCCTAGGCAAAGAAGGCCTCAGTGGAGATGGAGGGACAAGAGACAAGCAAGTGTTACTTGGGATCTTGCCTATTCCTAACTTTGTCGCCATTTACTCTGGGGAGCTGAACCCCAGAGCAAACAACACTCCTCTCCAGCTCTGCCACAAACCCTGTAAGCCAACCAAGGTAAGTGGATTTGTTTGCCTTCTTCCTCTAATAACCCCCTGGTGAGAAAATCAGAAGACAGTATGGACTGATCATAGTGTCTTCGACTGTAGTTAATCTGGGAATCAGGCTGTCCTGTGGGGCTCCCAGGTCTCTGAAGAACTGCATGGAGGCTGTGGCTGTGCTCACTGCAGTCCACCCCTGAACAGCGGGGCCCGGGGACCATAACCCCTCTCTTCATGGAGTGTCCGCCCAGCCGTTATCCTCACACTCTGGCCAGGGAGTGCTTGGCTCAGCTCTTCTGTGACTTGAGCTCTTGTTCCCTGTCTCATCAGTGCTTTCAGTAAACTCTCTCCAAGGAAAGTCCTTCTAGGGCATCCTCGTGCTTTCTGTCAGAACAACCCGGAGGGATGTCTTAGTGGTATGAAGTATGACACCATTAGAATGCCTTTAGAAAGGGGAGATACTAAAGACAATGAGAAACTTTGGAGACAGATTAATAATGTCCAGCTCAGGGGCCAGCGATGCAGCTCCTACATGCACAAGGCCCTTGGTTCTCTCCCCAGCAGTGCAAAACACAAAACAAAATAACAATGATTACGTCTCGTTTAGGCTAGGACTCTGATTCTCATTACAGCCTGCAAGAATTAAAGCCACTTTCGCCTAACTAGGAATTCTGGAGAGCACTAAATCAACAGTCTTACTTTTCCTTCAGTGAAGACCCAGTTTCTACCTCCCCTAAGCAGTAAGAACCCTGAAGCAAGAAAGGAAGAAATGAGTCCCTGACGTCACTTGTTCTGTGTCAGGCATCATGCAAAACTGTTCTACATAAGTCAACTCACTTGGAGCTGATGATAATATCATGAGATACATACTATTATTCCCATTTGTCAGATGAGGAAACTGAGACATGCAGCTAGAAGGATCAGCTGGGCATGGCAGTACATATCAGTCATCTCAAGACTCTGGGAGGCTGGGGAAGGAGGACTGCAAGTTTGAACTGAGTCTGGGCATCTCAGTGACTTAGTGAGACCCTGTCTAAGAATAAAAATTAAAAAAGGGCTGGAGATGTAGTACAGCGTGAAGGCCGAGTGTAATTGCCAGTATGGCTTAACATGCAAAGGATCTTGGAGTGGGGATGTAGCTAGGGGAGTTGCTCAGTGCTCCCCAGCACCAAGAAACAAAACAAACAAGTAAGGCTCTGCCTAATGTCACACAGTTAACGTACGGCAGAACTTGGATTTGAACCTGAGTGATCTAACTCTGGCGTCAGGTACACAGGCCGAATGCCTCCAGGAAGGGCTGGAAATGAGGGCAATGAGAGGTGAGGAGGCGAGAGCAGCCTCTCTTCCTAAAAGCCTCAGCAGCTGTGGGCGCCACCCCACGCCTGCTGACCCCCATGTGGAAAGGGGGTCGTGGGCATAGATCGTCACCAGCCAGCAGCTCACACACACTAATGAAAACTGAAGGAGTATTTGTGAAACAAAATGGTATTTAAAAAAAAAACAACTATAGTTTGTGAACCTGGGTGTGGTGGAACACACCGGTCATCCCACTCAAGGGGCTAAGACAGGAAGACCGACCCAAGTCTGAGGTCAGTTTAGACTACACAGAGATCAAGGCCAGCCTAAACTACACAGTGAGACCCTGTCTCTAAAAACAAACAAACAAACAAACAAACAAAAAAGATACTTTGCAATATTGTCAAATACCAAACCAAATTCTATCTGAACCCTTTAGTCTATACAAAAAATGTATTCATACTAGAAGCCAGCAGAATAAAGTATAAGGGTAAATGTTATCTGAATATGAAAAACGGTCTAGAGATAAACTCCTACACTATATATATATATACAATTTATATAACTTTATATATGTATTATATAGATTATATATAAAATATATAATTATATAAGCAATTATATAAATATAAATATATATATATATATATATATATATAATTTGTGTGTGTGTGGCACCAGGATCAAACTCACAACCTCACACCTGCCAGGCAGGTACTTAAGCCACTGAGCCAAACTCCCAGCCCTAGTTTTTTTTTGAGACAGGGTCGCACTACGTAGCTCAGGCTGGCCTTGCTCACATTTTAGCCCAAGTCGGCCTTGAACTCACAATGCTCCTCCTACCTCAGCCTCCCGAGTGCTGGGATTAAAGGCGTGCGCCACCACGCCTGGCTCTACACAATAGTTTTGAGTAAAACAATTAAATGTCATCAACACACAGGATAATTTCATCCACAAAGAAACTAGCATCAACACTATCATTTTCAGAGGAAAATGTGGGCCAAAGAAACAAAGCACCAAGGATGTACTTCTTTCCTGTGACTTGCAAGTCTCTCCCCCAACACAGTGCTTATTGGAAGGCCCATGCTTTACCTGCAAAGAAAGATAACACTCCATCCTATGCCTACTGGGAAGCTTAATAGAGCATGAAGGCCAGCATGAAGCTCAGTCAAGGAGCAACTGAATAAGCATTTCACTGCAAAATGATTTGTAGTCTGGACACAGTGGCTGGGTCCTGACTTTCACTCTGCTACACATAACATTTACTTTCTCTCTGCTTCAATCCACCTCCCTCCTGCTGAAGAAGTAAAATGTGTGGAGGGAGGGAGGAGGAAAGATCCAGCTTTGCGCATATTACATACAGTCCAGTAACCCAAGGGGAAAATAAATTGGCAGGGAATGGTACGTGTACCAGTCAGAAAGTAATACATTAGGGAATACTGTCAAAGGGTATCCCAGTATGAATCATCAGTCAACCAATCAGCCGGTCTGCTGCACCTTCCCCAATGCAATTTCAAACCACTCTGGATGATCGTTTTTTGACCAGGTAACTACACTTGAATTCATTCTGCAAAGCTGACAACAGGGATTGAGGAGGACCTGGAAATTTTTCTATTCTTGAGGCAGGGGCGTACCATGTAGCTCAGCCTAGCCTTGTACTCGCGTTGTAGCCCAAGCCGGCCTTGAACTCGCAACGCTCCTCCTACCTCAGCCTCCGAGTGCTGAGATTAAAGGCGTGCACCACCATGCCCGGCTATGGCCTGGAAATTCTAAAAGTGCTTTGCAAAGGGCTCTGGCTCTGAGTTGAGCTTACCAGTTGAGTCAGCCCCTGAAGCCCTGCCGCTTGTCTGCTCCTCTGCGTTGATGAGCTGCAGATCTGTGTACGAAGGGCCAATGCTAGGACTGCTGGTGTCCTCAGAATGGGTGGTCCAGCTGCTCTCCGAGGTCAGAGGGCATCTCCTCAGGGAGTCAAAGGAGGGGCATGTCCAGCAGGGCATGGTCAATGTGAGGGCTGGGGACAGAGAGAAATCCAAGAGAATGTAATGTAAATACTGTCCTTTGTTTATCCTTAGTTCTTCTTACTTTGATGTCACTCAGTTCTCATGTAATTGCAACAGCCATGCAAAGCAAAGAAATACAGAAAGTATCGCTTGTGATACAAACAGGGGAAACTGATCGAGATCCCACAGTGACACACTGTCAAAGTCAGCCCTAAAACACATCTCACGACCCTCAATTCAAAAACAAAATCTCATTAAGGGAACATGAGTTTCTTTAGGGCTTAATTTTACTTCTGGATTTAGCATTTCAGTTTAATTCACATCCAAACTACATGCATCTTACAATTTCACCTTCGCCCTTCTATTTCCTTCACTTTTAGTAGCACGCTAATAATCCAAGAAAATTCACCAACTGACGCTGCGGAATTAGAGCCAGTTTGGCAGACACAGGACTCTGTATGTGTGCATGTGATGCACCTCTGCTTGGCGGAGTCTGACAAGAACTGAAGACTCTGCAAAATGTTCCATACACAAATGGAGTTTTGCTGGGGCTGCTGGCCTCCATGCAAGACAATGAAAAATATCCCTAAGGGGAAAATGCACAGGCCTTGGCTTTATCGCCTTTTAAAACCACTTCAGAAAGTGTTTTTTTTTTTTTTCTTTGTATGTCAGAATTTCGAATTCTTTTCCTCTGTTCTTAGTTAATTGCCTAACACATGCTTTCTCCATGCTGTATAAAAATCCTATCACCACCATTCACCATCAAGTGCTGAAAACTATGGACAGGGAAGAAATAAAAAAAGAAACTACACTATATGGAATATCCATGCAAAGGTCAAGCATTATTACAAAAGTTACCTTGTTTTATCTATCAACTCAGAGAAATAGATAGTAATCTTATTTTATAGAGGGGAAAAGAGGGTAAGAAACTTGCCAAGGTCACAGTTTTCCTGGCTGGAGAACCAAAACTGTACTTAGGTTAAGAAATCTAGAAAATCGGGTTGTTTTGTTATCAAGATTTTTTTTTTTAACTTCTATTATACACTGAGTGTTAGCAGCATATAACGATTACCTTCACTGTAGGGAATTGGTACATGTACATAACACATTTTAATTCCCTTCTCCTCCCCCACCTCCCTTTTATTTTTCCACCATTAGATTCATTTATGCATTTTATAAGACCTTTATAAAGTTAATTATATATTTAGTTTGAAACCAGACTAATGGGCCAAAGAACATATAAAGCATGTAAGACTGTCACTTTATTTTAGACAGGGTCTCTGTCATTATGTACTTCAGGCTGGCCTTGAACATACTATGTAGCCTAGACTGGCCTCAAACTCCCTGCGATCCTCTGGCCTCACCCTCCCAAGTGCTGGAATTACAGCATGTACCACCACGCCCAGCACAAGGTACACTTTTAGGTACATTGTCTGTGCTGGATTATAATACCTTCCTACTATCTGTCTTTTATTTTGTCATACATACATATATAACAAATACATATATATGTCTACATATATATTTATACATATATTTACATAATATATACATACACACATATATATTTTTTAATATCAGAGAAACCACACAATATTTTTTTTTTTTTTTTTGCGGCACCGGGGATTGAACTCACAACCTCGCACCTGCCAGGGCAGGCGCTTTAGGCACTGAGCCAAACTCCCGGCCCTGGTTTTTTGAAGCAGGGTCGCACTATGTAGCTCAGGCCGGCCTTATGCTCGCATTGTAGCCCAAGCCGGCCTCGAATTCACAACGCTCCGCCTACCTCAGCCTCCCGAGTGCTGGGATTAAAGGCGTGCGCCACCACGCCTGGCTACCACACAATATTTAAGCTTAGATGTCTGAGTTACTTCACTTAGCATTATGTAATCAAGGTGAGGGTGAGGCTGTGGGGAGACAGGAACCCTTCTTAATCATTGGTGGAACTGTAAACTGACACAATCTCTACAGAAATCAGTATGGAGAGCCAGTGGCACAGCACCTGCCTGGCAAATGTAAGATAGCAAGTTTGATTGCTGGCACAAAAAAAAAGAAAGAAAGAAATCAGTAGGGAGATTCCTCAAAAAACTAAAAGTAGAAATTTTTCTATAAATGACTCAAGTTTATCCTTGTTATGGCAGAGTAGTACTCCATTGTGTATAAATACTATATTTTTTAAAAAAAATTTTAAATACCGTATTTTTTTGTCCAGTTATCTGTTGATGAACATATAGGCTATTTCCAAGATTTGACTATTTTGAGTTGCACTGCTACAAACGTGGGTATGTTTACCTCACTGTGGGATGATGTTTTAACTCTTTTGGGACAATACCTACAAGAGGAATAGGTGGGTCAAGTGGAATTTCTACTTTTAGTTTTCTGAGGAATCTCCATACTGATTTCCATAAAGATTATGTCAGTTTATAGTCCCATCAACAATGGAGAAGGGTTCCTTTTTCCCCACAACCTTGCCACCATTTGTTATTTATTTCTTGATGATAGCCATTCTTTCTGGAGTGAGAAAGACCCTCAGTGTTGTTTTAATTTGCATTTCTTGAATGGCCAGCAATGCCAAACATTTTTTTTAATTAAATAAATTTTTATTTAAGGAATTTAACATGTGATTTCTTTAATATTCATCAAGGTCACTTTAATGAGGTTGTCCTCAAGACAGTCCCTTTTTTAAAGGATTTGATGCTTGACCCAGTCATTCTATCTGACTTGCCACAATTTTCTTATTTTCACTTGAATTATATACAATGACAACTTCAAAACACCTGAGATCTCGTTTTTTTTTTTTTTTTTTTTTTTTTTTTTTTTTTGGTACTGGGGATCCAACTCACAACCTTGCACCTGTTAGGCAGGCACTTACACCACTGAGCTAAATCCCCAGCCCTATTTTTTGAGACAGGGTCTCACTATGCAGTTCAGGCTGGCCTTGAACTCACTTTGTAGCCCAGGCTGGTCTCGAACTCACAACGATCCTCCTGCCTCAGCCTCCTGAGTGCTGGGATTAAAGGTGTGTGCCACCATGCTTGGCAACACCTGGGACCTTATTATGCAAATTTCTTTGGGCAATTTACCTTGTAGGAGTTTAGAATTTGAATTGTACATGGTATTGGTATTTTGTCACATGACCTAGATTCTATATTATTCCTTAACCATTCATTTATAATACTGAAAGTCAACATTTTTTATTATTAGGCAAAATGTTTCAGGTCTCATTGTCACCACTGTAAATGTTTACTGTGATGGAAGCATAACCTGTATCTCAATTTTAGCCACATTGACTAATTTTGGATACCAATCAACAGTGCCCATTCTAATCTGAAATGAGGCTTTGGATGCTGAACATTTTGGCATGTATTTATTGGCCATTTGCATTTCTTTATCTGAGAAGTGTCTACTCACTTCAGATGGCCATTTTTAAAATGGTTCTTTATATCTGGTGGGTCTAATTTTTTAAAAATTCTTTATATATTCTAGATATTAGATCTTTGAAGAGAGAAAATTGAGATTTAACAGAGAAGACAGAATAAATGGCGATATCCATGATACAGTCCTTATTTTGTTAGGCTTTTATAAACATTCATATCTTCTCTCTGGCAAACTTATATCTTGTACCTACTTTTCTTTAAAAATATTGGTCCAGGGACTTCCATGAAGATGGCAGAATGGTAAGCAGCAGAGAAAACAGCCTCTCTGAAAGTCACTGTCCAGATGCTGGAATACAGCATCGTGAGGAAGACAAGAAGGAAGGGAGTGGGTCCCTTGCACCCAGGAAGAATCTGAAGTGTGCACTGAAGCGCACAGAGAGAATAAAAAGAAAAACTTCCAGGAAGAAAAAGTCGGTAGCCAGCGGTGCCTTTGCTCTGAGACGGAACTCACTGCACGCGAGTAACTGTTTGAACTGGGGACACACAGTCACTGTGACAGAGACAGCTGGCGACCCCAGAGGCCTCTGTAGAGAGACACAGCAGTGAAGGGGAGCAGCAGATAGGAGGGACTGCACTGGCTGGTGGTGAGTGCAGAGGATTTAGTTCTCCCAGGGGAGTGAGCAGTTAGCCAGGAGCCATTTTGGAGATGGGCTGGTTGAGCTCAGAACCTAGAACTGCTGCCAGCTCCATCTAGCAGATCCCAGCTGGACTCAGACCCAGGGAAATTGCCTGGACTTTTGCAAGCCCAATGAGTCTGGTCTCAGGGCAGGCCTGCTGAGATTATCTACTACTCCTCCACAAAGCAACTGCTAGCTTGCTGGGATAGATTGGAAAGATTCAGGACTCTGTCTCCACAGGTTGTCTACTAGTGAAACCAGAGAGAATCCTGAAAGTGGACTGTTTGTTTGTTTGTTTATTTTTTTTTTTGAAACAGGGTCTTATGCTGTAGTTCAGGCTGGCCTTCAGCTCACATTGTAGCGCAGGCTGGTCTCAAACTTATGACGATCCTCCTGTCTCAGCCTCCCAAGTGCTGGGATTACAGGTATGCACCACCACATTCAGCTCTACTCCAACCTTACTTCTAATTTCTCTTCTTTCACTTCTCTATTTTATTCTTAATCCATTTTAAATTTTAACTCTCAGGGCAAAATTGACACATTATGGATTTATATATTGCATATAATTATCTGGTTTGTTTTACATTTTGTTATATAATCACAAATCTAGTTCATACGGTTAAAAGTTGCAAATTAAGGGTTAGCTCAGTTTGTTGTTTTCTAGGCTGTGTTTCATGCTATTGGTATCACTATAGCCAAAACCGACATAACTGTTCTAAATATCTGTTGGTCCTGGTATTCCATGACTGAGATTAACTAAGGGTCACAGAAAACATGGTGGCACAGTGCCAAAGAACCAGGGACTGGGCCAAACAAGCAACAACTTCTCATCTCCAACAAACCAAAGAGGTAAGGTCTTATAACAGACTTGAAATCCAAAAGCCAGCTACACCTGGAAGATGCCTCCGAGAAGTAATCATCACCTAAGGGTCCTAAACACTACCAATAAAGCAACCCACCATAGGAAACTTACAAGCATCATACCAGGAATTAAATTAAAAAACGAGAAAATAAAATGAGAGGACACTTAAGCAAAATGCAACCCCAGGTATCTAGTTCACCAAAGGCCAATCCAGGGAGCAATGAAATAGGACAATTCAAAAGCCCCTCACCAGGTCTCTCGGAAGTGGTAACAACAAAGCAACTGAATGAGGCTCTGGAAAAAATAAAATCAGAAATAATCTCTAAATTAACTACAGAGATTACCAATAATACACTATGCTTAGTGACATTAGAGCAGACAGACCAAAAAAAGATGAGCTTAAGAAAATTATGGAAGAGGACGCAATTGAACTGCCTTCCGGGGTCCTGACCTTGGGACCCCGGAGGAGAACGAGAACGTGGGCTTGGAATCAGGGACAAACCCCTCCACCCCCCGCCCCGTCAGCAACCTGCTGTTTCGGAGGTCTGGCTAAATTGATAGCAACCAAGGAACATCAACCAACTATTTGCTAGTATTGTTTCGTAGATTTTGCAGGCCTCTGGTCAGCAACTTGAGCATCTCCTTGGAAGGTGACAGCAGGCAATGTAGCAAGTACGGGGGATTCTCTTCAGTCTTGTCTTCGAGGCCCAATATGGTTCTCTCTGCTTTGCTTTACTCTGATCATTGTCATTATTATTAATAAAATTAACTAAAAAAAAGAAAATTATGGAAGATCAGCATAGGACAGAAATGGAATCCATAGAGCAGACTCAAGCAGATATCTATGAGAATAAAAACTCCATTGAAAGTATTTGAAGCAGCCAGGCATTGTGGTGCACTCCTGTAATCCCTGCTCTTGGGAGGCTGAGGCAAGAGGATCATTGCAAATTCAAGACCAGCCTGGACTACAAAGTGAGCCCAAGGCCAGCTTGAACTGCACAGCATACCCTGTCTCAAAAAGACAAAAAAAAAAAAAAAGAAAGAAAGAAAGGAAGTATTCAAAGCAGATTAGGCCAGTGTGAGGACAGGATCTCAGATACTGAAGACAGGTTTGCATTTAGCGACCAGGAAAAGAAGAATTTCTCAAAGCTACCAAGGGAGCATGAGAAATCAATCCAGCAGCTGCAAGATGAGACAAAGAATAATTTAAGGTTAATTGAAGTCAATGAACAAGCAGGAGATACCACAAATGACATTAAAAAGCTGTTTGCCGCTGGGTGTGATGGCACACTCCTATGCCATCACACCCAGCACTTGGGAAGCTGAGACAGGAGAATCATTTGCAAGTTCAAGACCAGCCTGGGGTACAACATGAGCCCAAGATCAGCCTGAACTGCATAGCAAGACCATGTCTCAAAAAGACAAACAACTGTTTGCAGGCATCATGATAGAAAACTTTCCTGGTAGAGAAAAACAATTTGACATACAGACAAATGAGGCATATAGAATTCCAATTAGCAATGACCAAAAAATTCTACAGCCAGGCATATCATAGTCAAGATTCCAGAAATTCAACACAATAATAGAATCCTAAAAGCTGTAGGAGAAAAAAACAAATCACCTATAAAGGAAAGCCCATCAGAATTACAGTTGACTTCTCAGCACAAACTCTCAAGTCAAGGAGAGCTTGGAGTGAAGTACTCCAAATTCTTTTTTTTTTTTTTTTTTTTTTTTTTTGCGGCACCGGGGATTGAACTCACAGCCTTGCGCCTGTCAGGGCAGGCGCTTAAGCCACTGAGCCAAACTCCCGACCCTGGTTTTTTGAGGCAGGGTCGCACTATGTAGCTCAGGCCGGCCTTGCGCTCGCGTTGTAGCCCAAGCTGGCCTCGAACTCACAACGCTCCGCCTACCTCAGCCTCCCGAGTGCTGGGATTAAAGGCGTGCGCCACCACGCCCGGCTAAGTACTCCAAATTCTAAAGGAAAACAACTTTCAACCTGGATTGATGTACCCGACAAAACTATCTTTCAAAATTGATGGAGAAATAAGATACTTCCATGACAAAGAACATCTGAGGAAATTTATGACCACCAAACCAGCACTCCAAAATGTTCTGAAGGACATTCTAGAAAGAGATAATAAGGGCTACAGCTCCATGAACCTCAACAAAAGAAATTCACTAGGAAGGGCAAACAATTAGAGGAAGAAGGGGAGGGGAGTACCAACAACAGGAAAATAGCATGACAAGGATAAGTCAATACATATTAGTTATAACCATCAATGTTAATGGTTTTAATTCACCGGTCAAATGACACAGACTGGCAGAACAAACCAAGAAGCAAGCTCCAACAATATGCTGCATACAAGAAACACATTTAATTCAAAAAGAAATTCATAGACTGAAAGTCAAAGGATGAAAAACAATACTCCATGTGACAGGAACCCAGAAAAAAGCAGGGGTAGCTATTCTATTTGCAGACAATGTGAATTTCAAGCCAAGACTGATTAAGAGAGATAAAAAAGGTCACTACATCCTCATAAAGGGAACAATCCAAGAAAAAGAGATAACTATCATAAACATATATGCAACAAATACCAGTGCACCCAACTATATAAAACAATTACTAACAGACATGAAAAATCAAATAAGCCCTAACTAATACTATTATATTGGGAGACCTCAATACGCCACTGTCACAAAAAGACAGATCAACTACACAATCAATAACGAAATATTAGAACTGAATCAAACTTTTGAACAAATGGACTTAGTAGATGTCTATAGAGTGTTCCACCCCACAACATCAGAATACACATTCTTCTCAGTTGCACATGATACATTCTCCCAAATAGAGCATATACTGGCTCATAGAACATATTTAAGTAAATGCAAAGGAACTGAAATTATTCCATGCATACTATCAGACCACAGTGCAATGAAATTGGAAATCCATGCCAAAGAAAACCACAAGAACTTCATAAACACATGGAGATCAAATAGCACCCTACTGAACAACCAATGGGTCACAGATGAAATTAAAGAAGAAATTAGACAGTTTTTACAACTGAATGATAATGACAATACAACATACCAGAACTTGTGGGACACAACAAAAGCACTATTAAGAGAGAAATTAAGGGCCAGGGATTTAGCTCAGTGGCACAAGTGCTTGCCTGGCAAGTGCAAGGTTGTGAGTTTGATCCCCGGTACCAAAAAAAAAAAAAAAAAGAAAGAAAATAAAGGGAAATTTATAGCAGTAAATACCCATATCAGGAAAACAGAATAAGCACATATAAACAACTTAATGTTGAACCTCAAAGTTTTAGAAAAAGAAGAGCAGGCTAAGCCAAAAGCTCATACAAGGGAGGAAATTTTAAAGATCAAAGTAGAAATTAACAGACTGGAGACTAAAAAAACAGTACAAAGAATCAATGAATCAAAGAGTTGGTTCTTTGAAAGGTTAACTAAAACTGACAAACCCTGGGTCAACCTTATCAAAAAAGGAAAGAAAAGACTCAAATCCATGCAATTAGGAATGAAAAGAGTGAAATCACAACAGAGCCTGCAGAAATTCAGAAAATCATCTGTACCTACTTTGAACACTTGTATTCTCTTTTTTTTTTTTTTGTACCAGGGATCAAACTCATGACCTTGCACTTACCACACAAACGTTTGAACCACTGAGCTAAATCCCCAGCCCTGAACACTTGTATTCTAATAAGATGGAAAACAGAAGAAATGGACAGATTCCTAGATACATATGAATTACCAAAGCTGAATCAAGAAGATATAAAAGTCCTAAATAACCCAATATCAATGAAATGAAGATGTAAATACAAACCTATCAACAAAGAAAAGCCCAGACCCTGATGGATTCATTGCTGAATTCTACAAGAAACTTAGAAAAGACCTAACACCACTACTTCTCAAACTCTTTAATGAAATTGAAAGGGAAGGAATACTTCCAAATTCATTCCTGGAAGCAAGCATTACCCTGATACCAAAATCCGAGAAGGACCCAACTAAGAAAGACAATTACAAGCTGGG
>RJWM01013464.1:27770-53401 GCA_004363535.1 Dasyprocta punctata
AAAAAAAAAAAAAAAAAAAAAAAAAAAAAAAAAAAAAAAAAAAAAAAAAAAAAAAAAAAAAAAAAAAAGAAAAAGAAAAAGAAAGACAATTACAGGTTAATTTCCTTAATGAACACTGATGCAGAAATCTTTGATAAAATACTGGCAAACAGACTGCAGCAAACTATCAAGAAGATTGTACAGAGCCGGGCGTGGTGGCGCATGCCTTTAATCCCAGCACTCGGGAGGCTGAGGTAGGAGGAGCGTTGTGAGTTCGAGGCCCGCTTGGGCTACAACGCGAGCGCAAGGCCAGCCTGAGCTACATAGTGCGACCCTGCCTCGCAAAGCTAGGGCCGGGAGTTTGGCTCAGTGGCGTAAGCGCCTGTCTGGCAGGTGTGAAGCTGAGAGTTCAATCCCTGGTGCTGAAAAAAAAAAAAAAAAAAAAAGATTGTACACTATGATCAAGTGGGATTCATCCCAGGGATGCAGGTATGGTTCAACATACGTAAATCCATAAATGTAATACACCATATTAACAGAGCCAAGGACAAAAATCATATGATCATCTCAACAGATGCAGAAAAAGCTTTTGACAAAGTCCAGCACCCATTCATGATAAAAACTACAGAAAACTGGAATAGATGGTCTTTATCTCAATCTATTAAAAGCCATCTATGACAAACCAACAGCCAACATCATATTAAATGGACAAAAACTGAAAGCTTTCACTTTAAAATCAGGAACAAGACAAGGATGTTTATTGCCTCCACTCTTATTCAACATAGTCCTGGAAACTTTAGCTGGAACAATTAGACAAGAGAAAGAAACAAAAGGAATAAAGATAGGAAAGGAAGAAATTCAACTATTGTTATTTGCAGATGACATGATACTCTACTTAGAAGACCCCCAAAACCCCACCAAAAGACTACTAGATTTACTAAGCAAATTCAGTAATGTAGCTGGTTACAAAGTCAACACTCAAAAATCAATAGCCTTCCTGTACACAAATAACAAACTCGCTGTGAGAGAAATCAGGGAAATAATACTTTTTACAATAGCATCTGAAAAAATGAAATATTTAGGAATCAATCTAGCAAAGGATATAGAAGACTTCTACATTGGAAACTGCAATACTCTGAAAAAGGAGATTGAAGAGGATATTAGAAAATGGAGTGATATCCCATGCTTTTAGGTAGGAAGAACCAATATAGTGAAAAAGGCCATACTTTCAAAACTGTTACACAGATTCAGGGCAATCCCAATCAAAATTCCAATAGCGTATCTCACAGAATTACAGAAAACAATCCTAAAATTCATCTGGAACCAGAAGAGACCTAGAATAGCAAAGGCAATCCTGGGCAACAGAGACAAGACAGGGGGCATCACAATCCCTGACTTAAAATTATTCTATAAAGCTGCTGTGATAAAAACATTGCAGTACTGGCAAAAAAACAGATCCAAAGATCAATGGAACAGATTAGAAGATGCAGAAACAACTCCAGACACAGTAAGCCATCTTATCTTTGATAAAGGTGCCAAACACATTCATTGGAAGAAAGATTGCCTCTTTTAATAAATGGTGCTGGGAAAACTGGCTCCACACATGCTGAAAATTAAAACTGAACCCATATCTTTCACCAGGTATAAGCTAAAATCAGAATGGATCAAAGGTCATTTTTTGTGTGTGTGGCAGTACATTTTTGTGTGTGTGGCAGTGGGGATTGAACTCACAACCTCACACCTACCAGGTAGGTGCTTAAGCCATTAAGCCAAACTCCCAGCCCTAGTTTTTTGAGATAGGGCTGCACTATGTAGCTCAAGCCGGCCTTGTACTTGCGTTGTAGCCCAAGCAGGCCTCAAACTCACAACGCTCCTCCTACCTCAGCCCCACCGAGTGCTGGGATTAAAGGCGTGTGCCACCATGCCCAGCTAGAATGGATCAAAGATCTTAATATTAAAACAGAAACATTAAATCTGCTGGAAGATAGAGTAGGTAAAGCTCTTGAAGACATTGGTATAGGCAAAGACTTTATGAACAAAACCCTGATTGCATAGGAAGAAGTAATCAACACCAGGATCTCACCCTATTGAAAAGCCTTTGCACAGCAAGAGAAACCACCAACAAAGTGATGAGACAACCCACAATGTAGGAAAAAATGTCTGCCAGCTGTTCCTCAGACAAAGGACTACTATCAAAAACCTATAAAGAACTCAAATAAATCAGTCCTCCCAGATTTAAAGACCCAACCCAAAAATGGGCATCTGAGATGAACATGCACTTCTCAGACGAAGAAATATGAACAGTGAACAAATATGTGAAAAAATGTTCCACCTCACCGGTCATTCGAGAGATGCAAATTCAAACAATACTGAGATTCCACCTCACCTCAGACAGAATGGCTATTATCAAGAACTCAAACAATAGCAAATGCTGGTGGGGCTATGGGGAGAAAGGAACCTTTCTCCATTGTTGGTGGGAATGCAGACTGGTGCAACCACTGTGGAAATCAGTGTGGAGATTCCTCAAAAAACAAGAACTAGAGGTCCCATTCAACCTAGCTATTCCCCTTCTGGGTATCTTCACAACCAAATTAAAAACATCATACCACAGCAGTATATGTGCATGCATGTTACAGCAGCAGAATTTGTAATAGCCAGTGTTATAGTCAGGGGTTACAGGGAGAACAACTGCATAAAGGACACAGGATTTGTAATACTGTTTTATAATAATCACCCAGAGGTAAACACAAGAAAGTGCAGGAAAACCTGTCCACAACACTAAGACCCAGGATATTTAGCCGAAGGCCTGGATCCCACAGGAATGTCTTGTGAGAGTCCACCTAGAGACCCAAAACGCATGACAATGCCTCCCACAAATTGAACTGGAAATCGAAGAGCCCACAATGAGGACTCATGCCAGACTATTTTACAGTTCTGGGCCGGGAAGGCCAAAGGTCAGCGGTGAACTAGAAAGTCTATGCCAGCGGGGTGAAGGAGCTGTGCAGTTGGTTGAGGGTTCTACATGGGAGCCTAGAAGTCACACTCAAAAGAAGCAGGGCTGCCCTGAAGAGCACCACAGCCATCCTCAGCGGCAATGAGGTCCCGCGCTCCTCCGATGACGAGAACAGTTGAGCACAGGTCAGGAAGCCCAGCATGACAAGCTTCTCCAGCACACAGCTTCCCCTCCGGAGCCAGGAAGCGATGCAAAATGTGAGGAGCAGAGCTCCCCCAAGGTGAACCACAGCCACTCTCATTGGTGAGGTCCCGAGCTCCTCCAATGATAAGGGCCGAATCCATATTGGGGAAGCCAGCATGACCAGCACCTCCGGGAGAACCATCGGCTTGAAACAGTAACTCCTGAAAGAACCCACAACGCCTCTCTCTTCTTCCCCAATGTCTCTATTACGCTGGCAACTTTCCTCAGGTGGGCCATTTTTACTCAACACCAGCTGAATTAATTCAGCTGGTGCTAAGTTGACCACCAGTTTTTAATCCATAACAGTCAGATCTTAGAAACTACCTAAATGCCCATTGACCGAGGAATGGATAAAAAAGATGTGGTATTTTTATACAACGGAGTACTACTCAGCCACAAAGAAGGATAAACTGGAGACTTTCATAGGTAAATGGATGTAACTTGAGACCATAATCATTAGTAAAATAAATGACACACATGTGTAAACATCATATTGTCTCATAAGTGTGAGAAGCTGCAAGAAACAATATAAAACAATGTATGTATATGTATATGTACATATGTATATAAAAAACAGCTAAGATAGTTATACTGATTTCCTTGAGTTCACTGAAGGGAAAGATTTGTGCCAGTATTTGGACAATTGAATGCAGATGTCTTATGATCTGAATGAACGATTTGGGGATGATAATACACAATGTATGTTACCATTGTTGCCCCCTGATTGATGTGTTTTGAAATTTTTAGTTTTTTTTCCTTCTTGTTTTTTTCTTTTTCTTGTTGAAGTAAAATGGATTTAGAAAAATAAATAAAATAAAGTGTTAGTCCATTTGCAAATTATTCCTGAGTTATTCCCCATCTCTACTTCTTCTTAGCATCCCTATCTGATACCTACGTATCTGTATCTTCTATTCTAGACTGAAGCTCCTTACAAGCAGGGAGTCTCATGCTTTGTTCACTTCTAGCCGCCTCATTGCTAAGGTACTATCTGGTACAAGATAAGCGCTCAATCAATATTTGTTGGCTATGTTAGTCAGGAGCACTAAAAATCATTCTATAATAGTCTGTATTAAAATACAGATTGTTAAAACTAAACTGGCAGCTATAAAACCCTTACATAGACACAGATAAAACTGAAACACTAAGAAAATAGAAAAATAAAAATTTATCGACCTATGTTTTTGACATACAATGATTACATCCACCTTAGGGAATTGGTCTATATACATACTGCCACTTCTCCTTCCTCTCTCCACCTGGAAAAATAAAATTAAAAAAAAAAAATGAAAACAAGGTTGAAACCCAGAAACATAAGCAAAACATACAACCTGATTTTCATACCCTGAGCACTGTCAACAAACCACAGAAACTCTTGAATCTGCGGATTTTAACCCCTGTATAAAGAAGACAAAGGAGAAAAAACCTAAGCCAACCCAGGATGAGACAGCTAACATAAATCTGATACGCTAGTGAGGATTCCAATAGGCTGAATGGGTAAATTAGGAATAACCCCCTCCCTTGAGAGCAATAGCAAAGAAACGGCCTGCCTTTCATTTGGGCATAGGATTAAAGGAAATAATGTATCGCCTGATATATTGTTTCACGTCAGGGTCTGCATGGACAACACTTGTGCCATCTGAAAAACCTCCAGCCTGAGATTTTAGTTGAAGTATTTTCAGGTTAGTAGCGGCCTCTGATACCCGGCAAAAGCAAATTTCCTTTCTGGAGAAAGATACCTTTAAACCAACCCTTAGGCAAACTGTTCCTATACTGATGTGCATACAGTAACAATAATAATAAAATCACAAAATACATAAGCCAAATTACCATCAACAAGAGCAAACAAGGAACTAAGCAGGAAGAGCTGACAGAATCAGACCTGCAAAGAATTTAGACTCTAAAACTATTCAACAGAAAATATTTTTTATTTAAGGAAATAAGAAAAGAAATTGACAATATGAGAAGTGAACAGGTAGAACTGAAAGAGGACAAAATACATTTCTGGAAAAGAAAAAATATTCTATCATAAAAACAAAACTGAACGGACAACAGAGACAAAAAGTGAAAACAGAGATAAAAACAAATAGAAGACATAATAAGAACGTCTTGTTTACATCTCAGTCCCTAAAAAGAAGAGAAAATGCCATTTTTTTAAAGTGCTGGCTGAGAATTTCCTAGATTTTGTGGAAGATATTACTTCTCAGATTAGAAATCTCAACACATGTCAAGCAGAGTAACTAAAAAGGAAGCCACAGGTAGACATCAAGATTATGTAAATCAAGACCAAGGAAAAATCTTAAAAGCTACTAAAGAAAAAATATAGCTTACTATCAAAAGGACGACTAGACTGACTACCAGTTCCTCAATAGGAAGAGAAGTCAGGGTGACTTCACTGTGTGAACAGAAAGCAACTATCAAGTTAGGACTGTATACCAGGAAAAATAACTTCATGGAATGAGAGAAAGTAAAGACAAGTTAGACTGATGAAGATGACAATCTGAAAAGTAAGAAAGAAAGATGACAAAAACATAAAATGATACAAATAAAACTGCATCATTATTTAATAATAAACATAAGTGAACTAACTGGTCTAATTAAAAGAGAAAGACGGTCAGGCTGAATAAGATGAAATTCAGTATGTTATACATAATCTATCTAAACTATAAAGAACTATCAGTGATGGAATGATGAGAAAGGCACATTAAAACAAAATAAATGAAAATAAAACTGTTATAGTTGTATTAGAGACTACAGACCTTACCACAAAATGACAAAAACTCAATTCATTAGAAATGTATAATAATTCTGAATTTGTACATATTTAATAACATAGTCTCAAAATTATTAATGCAAACATAGAATACTGTAACTAGGAAAGGACGTTAATATAATCAGTCTCATTCAGATTCCCCCAGTTCACATGGACGTGTGTGTGTGTGCGCACATTTAGTTCTATGCGGCATAATCACGCAGATTCATGTATGCAATACCACAGTCAAAATAAGAACAAAACGGCATCATCACTGGAAAGAACCCCACGTTGCCCTTTTGTAGCCATGTCCATTTCCCTCCTGCACTGCCTCTGTTTTTCATTTTCACAGTTTTGTCATTTTAAGAACGCTACATAAGGCCAGGGATACAGCTCAGCACCATAGTGTCTGTCTGGCAAGTGCAAGGCTGTGAGTTTGATCCCTAGTACAAAAAAAAAAAAAAAAAAAAAGGAATGCTACGTAAATGGAAACACATAGTCAATAACAGTTTAGGGTCAGCTTTCATTATGAGCACAATTCCTTTGAGATTCATCTAACTTGTTGCAGATATCAGTAGTTTACAACTACTTACTGCTGACCAGAATTCTATAGTAAGGACCACCAGTTGTTTAGCCATTCACCCATTATCAAAGGACTTCTATCCATCGAAGAGCATCCGTTACGTTCCATTCTGAGCTATGATAAGCAAAGCTGCTGTGAGCTTTTGTGTTTGGGGTTTTTGTAGGAGCATAGGTCTCCCTTTCTGCGAGATAAATGGTCATGAGTGCAATTGCTGGGTCATCTGGGTAACTGCATGCATATTTTATAAGTAACAGCCAAACTGTTTTCCCAAGTGGTTGTACCACTTTAGATTCCTACTAGCAACACATGAGCGATCCAATTTCTCTGCATCCTTACTACCATTTGAAGTTACCACTACTTTTTACTGTAGTCTAACAGATAAGTAGTGACAGATTATTTTAAATTGCATTGCCCTAATGGTTAATGATATTGAATATATCTTCATGTGCTTATTTGGTATCTGCATATCCTTCTTGTTGAGACATATGTTTATGTCTTTCCCTGTTTTGGGGAAAGGGTTGAGATGACGTCTTGCCATGTTGTTAGGGCTGAAGTTGAACTATGTAGTCCAGGCTGACCTTGAACTTTCTGCTATCCTGCCTCAGCCTCCTGTGTGCCAAGACTGCAGGGATGTGCCACCATGCCTGGTGTCTTTTGCCGAAGTTTTTTTCTCTTGCCTATTTTTAATTGAGTTGTTTACTGTTGATTTTGGGAGCCTTTATATACTCTAGGTATTAGTCCATCTATCACTGGCTGACTGCAGTTTGCAAACATTGTACTTTGGTGACTTATCTCTTCATTCTTTTAGCAGAATCTTTTGCAAGGCAAAAGGTTTTCATTTTTATGAAATCCAAATTATCAACTCTTGAAATTTTAATGTTAGATAAGCTACATGTACCTTTATGTACTTTATGTATCGCTATGCTGCCCATACACAAAAAGATTTAAGTTTTTTGTTGTTGTCATTCAAGAACTATTTTTAGCCACGTTAGGGATAATACTGCGCTGTTGTGAATACACTGGTTAACATTTAACACTTAGGTAGTTCAATGACAGAGTGTCCCTGAAATTAATCCCCAACACTTACCCTCCCATCAATTAATGGAATTCAGGGCAATAACATTTTAAAGTGTAAAAATTATACTGATAATAATACAGAAAAGACACTAAACAAATTTTAGCACCTATGCAAGTAGTAATTTTTTGGCAAACTAGAAACATGAGACCCCCTAAACCTAGTAGAGATAACCCCCAAACATCACAGCAGACGTCACACAAAGTTAAAAAGCTTTCCCCTAGAGGTTCATATCAAAATGATGATGTCTTACTAACTAACCCCTTCTATTCAGCATTAGATTCATGGTCACAGTCTGTATGGTAAAGCAGGAAACAAAAAGAAGTAAAAGAAAATTCTCATAATTTTTGGATGATATTTTTGTATACAAAAAATTATAAAATCCAATTGATTATCAAATTAATAATTTCTGTAATATACTTGTGATTTAGAAAAATCAACATACAAAGATGAACTACATTTCTGAAACCAGCAAGATATATGTGGAAAGCAAAAATTTAAAGTGAGATAGCATTTATAATAGTAACAAAAAATATAAAGCATATGTGGTAATAAACACAACAAAAGAAGTGCAAAGCCTCAGAGGAAATACTCCTAAAGTTTATTAGCAGACCATAAAGAAGTTCTAAATAAATTAATATATATACATATGGATTGAAGGAATAAATTTTGTAAAGATATGTTTCCCCAAATTAGTTTAAAGATTAACTGCAATCTCAGTTAAAAACTTAGTGTGTTTTTCTTCATGTTAACAAGAAGAATCACACTATTTAAAAAAATGTAGTAGAGTTTTTAATGATATAAGTATATACATTAAAATGAATAAAATAATAGATATTGTAGAGAAGACTGGATATTTATGTGGGGAAAAGTGAAATTAAACTTGTACTTAATGCTGCAGGGAAAAATTAATTTCAGGCTGACTGAGTGTCAAAGTGTGAAAGGCTGCAGAAATATTACAGAGGAAAATATAGCAAATATCCTTATGATTTTGGAGTAAAGAAAGGTTAGCTTTTCTTTACCAAGATAGAGAAAGCACATCGCCTAAAGGAAAAAAAAAATACCAAATTTTATATCATGAAAAAGAAAAAAAAGAAAGTATGTCTTTTCTACCAAAAAGCAACATAAAGGGAGTGAAAAAACTATCCACAGGGTAGGAGATAATACCTACCACACACTGTAACAACCAGGACCTCCTAGAAAACTGCAATAGAAATGCAGAGAGCTCAAAGGCATACACTCAAATAGGCATTTTATGAAAAGAAAAAATCTAAACAGCACCCCCCACACACACACACAAATGCTCATCCTCCCTGGTAATCTAGGAAATGCCAATTAAAACTGCATCAGGTGCTGGGCATGGTGGCGCAAGCCTGTAATCCCAGCACTAGGGAGGCTGAGGCAGGAGGATCATTGGGAGTTCGAGACCAGCCTGGGCTACAAAGTGAGTTCAAGGCCAGCTTGAACTGCATAGTGAGACCCTGTCTGGAAAAACAGGACTGGGGATTTAGCCTGGTGGCTTAAGCGCCTGCCTGGCAGGCGGGAGGTTGTGAGTTCAATGCCTGGTACCAAAAAAAAAAGAAAAGAAAAACACTGCAACAGGTACCATTACTCTTCCTCCTTCTCCTTCTCTTACCTGCCCATGACAAAAACAGAACAATATCACAATCCCAACTAGGCAGAGAAGTGGAACCACAAGCAGAGTACCTGTCATGTACAATGGAAAGAGAAGAAACAGGAACTGCTTTATAGAACAGCTTGGGGTTACCTCATTGATTTGAGGACGAGCAGATCTCTGTGGTACAGCCATTCCCCTCCTTACATAAAGGAGTAAACAAGAAAACCACCTGGACATGTTCACCTAGATATAAGTTAAGGACATTCACCAAAACAAAACTCATCCAGGCACATTCTTATGTGACAATAAGTAAATAAGTACAAACAACCCAAATGTCTGTCAATGTCAGAATGGATAAATTGGGGCGCATCACTCTGTCATGGAATACAAATCAGTAAGAACTAAAGGAATTATAACTATAGGCAGTGATTTGGGACAAATCTCACAAATAATGTGGCAAAAGAGCAAATAACAAAATAATATCTCCAAAACTGTTCCACTGATACAAAATTCAAAACCAAACTAAGCTAAAAGATTTCATTCCTGATGCACGTGTAGGTAGAAAAGCTGTCAAGGAAAGCATGAAGAGAAGTCAGGAAGTTATTATCCTGAGGCTCAGGCAGGAGACGGTATAGGGAAGAGGGAAAGGGATGTGATGGAGGAGGAGGGCGTGATCACAGGGGGTCTCAGGGCCTCCAGATGAGAATATTGCACTCACTAAACCGGGTGATGGGTTGTACTGTTGTCCTTTATATTTTAATAATGATTCTTTGTATATATTCAATGGTGAATAAAACTTAATAAAACCACATACCAAAAAAAAAAAAAAAGAATCAGGAAGGAAGCAATTTATTTGTATTTTCACACTTTAGTTTTTTACATTTGTTAGATAATACACCAATTATTTCCCTTAAAAGAAAAGTGAAGAGTAATGCAGCTGGGAGAGGCAAAGTCCTTGTAGCTTCTAAACTCTTCCCCTGTGGTCTCATCCATGCTACTGAGCAGCTTCAAAATCCTGGGCGAGTTTGTCTGTTTACGTTCTTGCGTGGATGCCCTCAGGCCACACGCTTGGCTGAAGTGAGGGAGGAAGTATAGTGCTGAGCCTGGGGCTGCCTCCTCTCCCGGGGGCCAGACCTTTGATGCCAGAGCCAGACAGAAGTGGGTCGCAGCCATCAGGATGCTTCACAGCCACAGCCATCCGGCAAAGAATGAAGGGAAAGAAAGATCAAAACCGGCCTCTCTCTTTTCCCTGAGGTTAAGAACAAAGGCCCTAAATCCATGCTGCCTGGTGCACAGGCTGGATCTAGCCCTGCGGCCTGGGGCGAGGGACTTAACCCATCAGTCCCTCCACTTTCCTACCTGCATAATGGAGCTAAAAAGAATGCAAACCTCGCTAGGGGATTAGGTTGCTATTCATGAAGCACTTGGAAAAATTGCTCAGCAAAGAGGAAGTACTGAGTTGGTTAAGTGAGGGAAGTCATCACTTCCAGATCTATCTGTTATGTCCTGATCTGCCCTTAATCTCTACTTACAGCTCACATTTTACTTGTCCAAAACTAATTTCCTGTTAGCCCCTCAAAACCAACTTCTTTGTCCTTTCAGCTGCTTAGAATGAAACCGTCATGTGATCCTCAGTTTTTCTCACATCTAGTCCATTACAAGGTCTGTTAGTCAGGCTTTCAAAATGCATCTGGAATCTGCTCACTTCCAGCTCCCTCCAAGCTACCACTCTGGACCAGGTCCTCATCGTCTCTTGCCTAGACCGACATGGTGGCCTCCCACCTCCCACCGGGCCTCCCTGGTCTATAACTGGCTTCTTACTGTCAGTCTATTCTCAGCAGTGCCTCTCAACTGCTACCTGGTAGCAAGCCACACAGCTACATAGTTACTCTACATAAAAGCTGGGCGTGGTGGCGCACGCCTTTAATCCCAGCACTCAGGAGGCTGAGGTAGGAGAAACTGTGTGAGCTTGGGGCCAGCTTGGGCTACACCGTGAGCGAAAGGCCAGCCTGAGCTACATAGTGCAACCCTGCCTCAAAAAACTAGGGCTGGGAGTTTGGCTCAGTGGCTTAAGTGCCTGCCTGAAAGGCAAAACGTTCTAAGTGCCACAAAAGATCCCTGGTGCCACAAAAAACAAAAAACAAACAAACAAACAAACAAACAAAAAAAAACAAAAAACACACACCTGCAGTGAGATTGCTGAATGCTTCTGTTCCAAACCCTATTGTGGCTTCCACTTAATCCCTCTCAGCAGGCAAAATCCTTAACATGCCCTCTGCCCTCTAAGGTGTCAATGCCTTCCTATCTTATGTGTCTTCTCCCCACATTCATTCTGCTTCTGTCACATAGCACGAGCAAGGCCACCCTGGGGTTTTTCACACACATCATTTCTGCTTAGGAGGTCCTCCCAGTCCCTGCCGGCTCACTCTCTCGCTTCCCTTGGTCTTCACTTACATACTTCTTGAAATAACTCTTTGACTTTATAAATATTTCACAGCTTCCTCACCACATTGTCTTCTTTTGCCCCATTTCTCTCTCCTTCCCACTTAACCACATTTCCTGACACACTGCGTGTCCTTCTTTATCGTGTTTCTGGGGTGGCTGCCCCGCAGAATGCGTGCTCTGTGGGGCCGGAACATTCTACTCCATCCACCGTGCTTTGAGCAGTGATCGGGACACCGGAGGGGCTGAAGCCACACTGTGGATTTACGTTATCAGCTAATACAACTAATACAGCGAATACAATGCTTTCCTCTTTTTCTCCTCTGGAATCTTGGATAGATTAAAATGTTAAATACTGACATATATTTTGATACTTCGTTATGTAATCACTAGGGCTATGTGGTCTTTTTTCAAAGTTGTGAAGGTGTCCATTGGTGAATACAAAACATGTCTCACTCAACTCTTCATTTGTGACTCTCCTGCTATCTCACACTTGGCAACATGAAGCAACTGTCATGAGGACTGGTTTACAAGAGTGCTTGTTTACTCCTAGAAGGCTCCATTAGTAATAGATTGCCCAAATGTTAGGTAATCTCAACTCTGGGAGAGCAGGGATTAATTCCAGTTTACTCATAATTGTATTTCCAGCGCCTAAATATTTTTTGCATGAAAGCACTCATTAATTGATGCATGCCTGGGTGGCTTACTGTGTTTTGTGCTTCACAATGAGGATAAGATAGGCTGCAAATCCTCTCTGGATGATCTAGCACATTCTCTGGAGGAGAAAGAGGACACAGTTTTAATATTTTAAGGTTCTTCTTAAACAACTGGAAAAATTCATCTTTGGGAACTCTCTAGGTCCCCTATGGCATGACAATACCTTTAAATACAACAAAAATATAGCAGATACTTTTATGTGTACTTTTAGAAAGGCAGGCCCAGGGGAACAATAATCTACATTTGTGGCTATGTATGCATGTATATGTATGTGTAAGTGTATGAGATATGATCAAAAATACGATGAGAATCCTTTTTTGTCCTTATGTTGTACTATGGGAAACTAATTTGAAGGTAACATTGGGCAGTGTATCAAGTATCATTACTTTTATTTTGATATGAAATGTTTTTCTTTTTTCTTTTTTTTCTTTTTTGTGGCACTGCGGATCAAACTCACAACCTCGCACCTACCAAGTGGGCGCTTAAGCCACTGAGCCAAACTCACGGCCCTAGTTTTTTGAGACAGGGTCGCAATATGTAGTTCAGGCCAGCTTTGTGCTCACAGTGTAGCCCAAGCCAGCCTCGCACGCTCCTCCTACCTCAGCCTTCCGAGTGCCGGGATTAAAGGTGTGCGCCACCATGCCCGGCTCCTGTTTTTTCATAAAATAAAAATAGAAAAAAATCTGATGAACATGAAATTTTGTTTTATATTTTATTTTATTTTTTTTTGTCTTTTTGAAACAGGCTCTTACTATGCAGTTCAGGCTGGCCTTGAGCTCACTTTGTAGCCTAGGCTGGTCTCAAACAATGATCCTACTTCAGCCTCCCAAGTGCTAGGATTACAGGCATGCGCCACCACACCCGGCTCTTGAATATGAAACTTTTAAAAATTCATTATAATAAAAGACACATTGCCATTAGTTCCCCTCGTGAAATTTCCCCTCACTTCAAACACATTTTTTTTTTTTTTTTTTTTGCGGCACCGGGGATTGAACTCACAACCTCGCGCCTGCTAGAGCAGGCGCTTAAGGCACTGAGCCAAACTCCCAGCCCTGGTTTTTCTGAGGCAGGGTCGCACTATGTAGCTCAGGCCGGCCTTGCACTCGTGTTGTAGCCCAAGCTGGCCTCGAACTCACAACGCTCCGTCTACCTCAGCCTCCCGAGTGCTGGGATTAAAGGCGTGCGCCACCACGCCCAGCTACTTCAAACACATTTATCCCATCACTCTTATCACTTTTTGAAGCAGTTCTGGAGGCTGTCTTTTGTGTATTTAGTTGTGCTGCTGTGGCTGTCTCAATGTCTTGACTCGATGCAAACCATTTCCTTTCATGGTCTTTTTACTTTGAAGAAGAGCCAGAAGTGGCACAGTGCCACAGTGGGGAAGGTGGATGAAGACAGTGCAATGCTGTTACGAGCCCGTCTTTACAGTGGATAGTTCCAGGCAGCAGCATTCACAGTATTTTTTATCACATCTCATAAAGACACAAAAGAAGACTTACAGAAATGCTTCAGAAAGTGGTAAGAAAGATGGGATAAATATATTCAAAATGAGGTGGAATGTTGTGAGGGGGATTAATGGCAATGTATCTTTGACTGTAATAAGTTTTTCAAACTTAAATTTTCACTAAATATTGTGATCATCCCTTGTATGCCACATTAAGTGCACATTATGCATGTAATTATGTATGTGTGTAAGCATATATGTGTGTACATCTGCATATGTCCCTGTGTTTACATGTCTGATGTATGTGAGTATATATGTGCATATCTATGGAGTACATGACAATGGAAAATTATAAACTTGTAATAGTAGTTAATAAGAAAAGGTTGTGATGAGTAACAGGCTGACCTAGTTTTCTTGCTTGTTTTGTTTTGAAAAAGCTGACTTCATTAAGAAACCACCCTTTATGGTCTGCCCAACAAGCGTATCAGTGAGAGTCCCTGAGATACTTGCACTAGGTTTCATTTATGCCTTTCATGCAGTAACCCAATGGGTACTAAGTAAGCACCTACTAAGTTCCAAGCACTACATTCTGGGATAGAGTAAATTAGAGAGGAAAACTGCTTCCTTCTATGGGATAGAGAGATAATAAATAAGCAGTCTAATAAGCATATGACCTCGTTCAGGTAGAGACACAGGCTGTGAAGAAATTTAAGGCAGGCAAAACTAAAGGTGGGGCATGGAGTGTTTGGAGACTCCCGGAGGCGGCCATGCTTGAGCAGAATTCTGAGTGAAAATGTGGAGGAAGGAGCCTCAGGGCAGAGCAAACAGCAAGAGCAGCAACGAACTTGTCTGGAGTAACAGGAGAGGTGGAGTGGTGAGACCAGAGAGGAGGCCAGGGGAAAGGAAGGGCTCAGTTGAAATTTTTTCCTGGGTATGTGCTCCGGAAGGTCATAAATTATACTTGGAAGCACAGAAGAACAATTCAAGGTATTAAAAGAAAATAAGACTGGTTCTGTGGAGCAGGGAAATACATATGCATGCTAATGCTACAGGCCTTGTCTACATACTCAGCCAAGAGTTGAGATCTTGCTCCACACCCCTGCCCCCCGAGCCAGAATAAACAGCATAACAGAATCGGACTGTTGGGCTGGTCTTGCGGATGACATCCCTCAGCTGTCACCCCTTGCCTCCCTTTCACATGGCTGGCGTCATCGCTGATCCTCCCCCAAACAAGTGCTTCTTTCTCTCTCGGCCCAGATAATTAGCAACCCCAGACATAATGGGAAAGCCTTAGCCCAAGATTTTAGAGAAGACATTTGAAGCACAAGGGACTATTAGTGCTTGCTTGGGCTGTGGGACAAATGTTCCGGAAATGAAAGTTTTTTTTTTTTCTGCTTGTAATTATGCACGTCCTACAGTATCTGCATAATGGGTCCAATTCAGCCCTGGCCTTGCTGAAAATGGCCATGTCTATAGAGGAAGGGTCAGCACATAAAAATGATAAGTGAACAGGAAGCCTCTCTTGATAATAGTGCTTTAATTTTTCTTTTAATTTTTGGAATGAACTTTGCTTTTTCAATCCATTTGCAAGCATTAGCAAACATACTCAGAGCACATGCACACTTGTAAAATGCACATGTTTAAAGTCAGTATTTGCTGGGAGAAAACCTTCATAAAGATTTGAAGTGATAGGTGAGCTGATTGCTATATCCTTTCTGGTTTGAGGTGGAATTTGACAACATGAGATCTTACGTATGTTAGTCAAACTTTGCAGTGAGGGAAAGTCAAGAACAGTATTGCTCATGGACCAACTGTGGATAAAACTCCAGCTGGGATGAGGTTCATTATCAAAAGTATTTCTTTGCAGAACAATATGAAGATTTGACTTAGATTTGAACAGATTTGCCAGAAATTTGTTGTAGACTTTCACTGTTGTTTGTTCTTACATTTCAGTTCTACTCATCATTCAGTAGACACGTTTCCCATGTCTTATGTTTATACTTCTTAACCACACAACCTTAGATCCTGTGGCACCATCATACTGAGATGTGAACAATGTTCTTGTGGCTAATCCAAGTCTTAAGTTTAAGTATTTGACATTTAAAGTTCTTTAATAAAAATCTTTCCAAAGATTAACATTTACCAACATAGTCCAAACTTATAAAATCAGAGACGAATCTCACATTGGCCTTCACCCCATTTCGAGAGTTTTAACAGAGACCAGTTTTCATGAAAGATTCAAGAGGAATGACTATCTGCCCCTCATTCCCAGTATCCTCAGGTCCTACTCTCTTTCCCATAGCCAGAGTTAGAAAAAGGCTTTTGTTGCTCTCACTTTAATCATATTTTTCTAAGGGAGATCACGTATTGCCCTTTTCCCAGACCAACCATGATGGTACTTACTCACTGAAATCTTGCCCTAGTTAAAGTCCAGAAGAAAGTTGTTCCCTTGGTGGACTTGAGCATTTCTAAAGTTGTTTTCCCCACCAACTGTTGCTCCTGGTTATCCAATCACTCTTGGCATGCTTCAGTGCACATAAAATAAACAGCCAGGCCACCAAGGTGGGGACTAACAACCCTTTTTCTTGTTCAAGCTCCCTGATGCAGCTTCTGGCTAATTAAATGCCATAAAAATAAGAGATCTACCACTGACAGTCCCTTTGTCCCTAACTCCACTGGGCCTACAGCCTCTTTGCATTTTAATTAGGGCAACTAGTTCATTCTCATTCCAGGCTGAAATCCAATGCTCTCTTGGCTTTATTCTTAGGTGAAACAGCTTAAAAGATTATATATATATATATATATATATATATATATATATATATATATATTGCTTTTTGCTCACTATCTGCCAGAACAAATTCAAAGAGTGGAGGAAAGGAAACTGAGAGGGGAAAAGGAATATCCCACATAGATTTCTCTACCTGGCTACTCCTTATGTGTGTATGTATTCTATCTTTTGTTTTCCAGCTTTTCTTTGTAAATCGGGGTGTGCAGGTATGGGACAGCTGGCTAAATAAGGCTTCACTTGTCCTTCCAGAAATCAAGACTAGGAAAAATGCCCTCAGCCCCACTTGTCTCCCTCGTCTTCTCACCTATTTCTGTTAAGCCAAGACCTTCTCACATGAGGAAATCCAGGGAAGCTGAATGGTACAGGGACCAGCATTAACATTTTTCCCTTTCACCTGACTTAAAGATATGTAATTTGAAAGTCCTGGCATTTCATAGAAGCCAATGAAATAAGGAGAATAAAATGGGAGAAATTTAACATTGCAGCTATATATTATAGGAAAGAGTCCATTTGCTCAGGTGATACTGTGACTGGGAAGACAGTTAAAGAATTACTTTCTCTGACTAAACTTCACTTGTGTGCACAGCGATGCACCTACATACTCCAGACTTACAACAAAGATTCCAAATTTTTGCACATTTATATACAGCATGTCAGGCATCTCTTTGTCCTAATTCCATTTTTCTTCATGTGTTATCCATACTAAAGAAGTCTATTTGATATTTATGGGTGAAGGTAGAGCCCAAAACAGATACAAGATCTGACTGGTCGAGCCGGGCGTGGTGGCGCACGCCTTTAATCCCAGCACTCGGGAGGCTGAGGTAGGCGGAGCGTTGTGAGTTCGAGGCCGGCTTGGGCTACGACGTGAGCACAAGGCTGGCCTGAGCCACACAGTGCAACCCTGCCTCAAAAAACCAGGGCCGGGAGTTTGGCTCAGTGGCTTACGCGCCTGTCAGGCAGGCGCGAAGTTGTGAGCTCGATCCCCAGTGCCACAAAAAAAAAAAAAAAAGATCTGACTGGTGGAAATTAAGAAACTAAAGACAACAAACAAACACTTTTTTTTAAGAGCCGAGAAGCGAGTATTGATGAACAAATCATTTCCAGATTGTCAGATTGGCTAAAAATCATCAGATCACTCATTTTGCATACACTGACTCCAGCTGTGAATTTCCTCCAAGTAGGCACCACTAGTCTAGGGCAAAACTATGTGAGAGCTCTGGGAGGCCCCAGAAGTAACTGATAACTGGCAAGGAGCGTTCTTTGAATCCTGACTTAATCCTTCACAGAAAGAGACACTGACTATAAAATAATCAGCCTGATTATAAAATAAACCTCTGAAGCAAACATTTCTCCTTATACTCACTGCTTTCTTAGGGCCAGTTCCAAATTTCCAGGTACCACGAAATGGAAAACATTAACAACAACAACAACGACAACACAGAAGCATTAGTTGAGAGATGCAGAGCAAGACATGTAGTTGACATCAACTGGAAGCAGATGAAGGAGCCCACAGGGGCACATGTTGGCTGTGGTTTCCTGCTACAGCACCCCATCAGAAGCTCATTGGATTTCTGTTAAATTCTGATCACTCTACTATGTCTTTGAATATCCATACCTAACAGAACTAAAGGAATAAAATGCTTAATAAGTATCCAGTCACACAATGAGTACATTCTAAAGGGCTGTAAGCTTTGGAGGCAAAGCATAGTGGCACGCACACCTGTGTTTCACAAACAGCCTGTGCTATTACAGATGCTGGCTGGACCAGGCCAACAGGCGAACTCATCACCAACCCTAAGCAAAAGGTCCCATTTTAAGAATTTAGACTCCTAGTGCATTAATTTCCCGTGGCTGTTCTAACAAATGTTCATGAACTTGGGAGCTTAAAAGAACGGTAACTTATTCTCTCGAGGTTCTAGAGGTCAGAAGTCTGAAATCAAAACCCCTTGCTGAAATCAAGATGTCAGCAGTGCCATGCTGCCTCTATAGGCCTCAGGGGAGAATCTGTTCTTTGCCTCTCAAGTTTTTGGGGGCTCCCTGCATTGTTTGGCTATGGCTTCATCTCTCTAATCTGTAAGGGCAGCACTGTCACGTCTTTGTCTTCTCCTCTGTCACCTTTCTAGCAAGGCAGGTAACTGCATTGCGGCCCACACAGTCACACAGATAATCCAGGATGCAAGAGATTGCATTTAGAGCACACATAGGTAACCCTGGATTATCTTCCCATCTCAAAAGATAACATTTATGGGTTTCAAATTATGCAGCCTACTAAACCATTTGTCTTAGTTACTCTTCTCTTGTTGCTGAGACAAGCCACCCAACACCCAAAATTAAGGAAGGAAAGGTTTATTTAGCTCAGTTTCTGGAGGTTTCAGTCCATAATCAGCTGGCTCCAAGGCAGGTGGCGTGGCACAGGGGCAACACTTCAAGGTGGCAGAAGACAGCAAAAGCAGCAAGAGCAAAACAAGGACGGGGGAGGACAAACCTCTTTTCTTCCCTTATATTATAAGCAAGCAATCAGCCCCCAGGGCAAGTGTAGCACTCACACCTCCTCCCTGCCCTCCTCTTGCACAGGCTGAGGATATTTACAAAGTGAGGACCCTGGCTCCCTGCTGAATGACTTAGTTAACCTTCTAAACTTCTCAAGTCGACACAATGTACCAACCATTACAGCACTATACTTAGAATTACCAAAAGAACTGAGCAGGCACTAGAGGGTACAAGTCTTACAATGTCTCAGCCACTGGGAGGAAACTTGTTGCACATATCTGTTATTTCTGTGTAATGCCTTCAACTGCATATATGGTGCTAGTAACACAGGACATGGATTCAAACCAAAATCTGAGTTGCCAAACAGCCGCCAGAATAGAATGACTGTCAAAATTGAGGAAAGTCTACGTTGTCCATGGTGAGTGGGCTAAAGGCCTAGTTTCTCTTTTTTATCACTCGAGTTCAGTTTTACAAACCACCTTTTCTTACTGTTAAGCACAGTCTAAGAGAAGAAATCCAAGGAGTCAGTCCATGTTGGAAAGTTAGTTTGGGTAATGAGAATGCAGTGTACTAACTTTCCTACGGTAGATTCACTGATGGGTCAAGTTGGGCATCAGCAGACTTGGGATTTGGTGTTTGGATTTGCTGCCTTTTTACTTTTTACTTAAAAATAATTTTTTTTTTAAGCAGGGCACAGAGGCTTATGCCTATAATTCCAGTACTTGGGATGCTGAGGCGGGAGGATCACTGCGAGTTTGAGACCAGCATGGGCTACATAAGGGTGCCAAGGCCAGCCTGAACTACAAAGTGATACTTTGTCCAAAAACAAAAAAGAAAAGAAAAGAAAAGAAAAAAAAGAAAGAAAAGAAAAAAAATTAAATCATCCTAATACTCTAGAGACCTCCATGGCTCCTGGGTGCCTATATAAGCAACGCTACCCGAGGAGGGTGCAGGCTCTATGCATGGTGTATTCTGCTCCTTGCCTACTTATCAGGCATCAAGTCTGCTGGTAAATCTTTCTACCAGCTCCCCCGAGGAGACAGATAGCGCCAGCCCCACAGTGAGTGAAATTTTTGAACATGGCAACAGACGGGATTACTAATGTCTGAGCAGTTTTCACGCCAAAAGTATGTTTCTACATATTTGAAAGTTATTTCTGGACTTGTTTTCTAGTAATACCATTGGCTCTATCTTCAGAACAGCACAGGGCTGGAATATGGGTAAAGCAAATAATAAACTTGCTTTGGGTGCAAAATTGAGGCAGCATCCAAAAATTCAGTTATCAAAGTAACACTTCAATGAATATTTTAAAAATATCAAATCAAAGTAGCAAAATCAGGTTCACCATCTGACTTTGTAAATAAAATTTTATTGGAACTAGAGCCAGAATTAGGTCATGGTAGTGTGGAAGAGTCATGTAATGTTAGCTGGATCATGTCTTATATTTTTTGTTCGTCAAAGATTATTTTGCATTATTTTGATTTGTAAATTGATTATTTTAATTAAAAATTATTTTAATATAAACTTTAATATAATTTTTCAATATAACCTTTAATATAATTCAATAATTTCAATATAATGTTTAATATAACCTTTAATAGCCGGGCGTGGTGGCACACGCCTTTAATCCCAGCACTCGGGAGACTGAGGTAGGAAGGGCATTGTGAGGTCGAGGATGGCTTGGGCTATAGCGCGAGCGCAAGGCTGGCCTGAGCTACATAGTGTGACCCTGCCTCAAAAAAAAACTAGGACAGGGAGTTTGGCTCAGTGGCTTAAGCGCCTGTCTGGCAGGCTCAAAATTGTGAGTTCCATCCCCAGTGCTGAAAAAAAAAAAAAAAAACTAATATAATTTTTGCAATATAACCTTTTTCTTTTTCCCAAAAAAATAAACATTATGCTTCTGGTAAGAAACAAAAGTTCCTTATGCTTAGTTCCCAATCTGTTCCAGGAAATATTTAAAAAGATACACTCAAGAATTTGGATTTAATAAAATGAATAGTTTCTGGCCAGGCGTGGTGGCACACTCCTGTAATCCCAGCACTCGGGAGGCTGAGGCAGGAGGATTGTTGCAAGCTCCGAGACCAGCCTGGGATACAAAGTGAGCCCAAGACCAGTCTGAACTTCATGGTGAGACCCTGTCTCAAAAAGACAAAAAAATAAAATAAAAATGGGTCAGGGAGGATCCAACTAGAAGACAACTAGCCTGCCTTCCTGGTGGGCAGCACGAGCTTTGCAGATTCCAGGAAAAGGAAGATCAGCGTCTCCCATGAGCCTACTGGCATGTGGGCTGAGAATCAACAACCCCACCCCTCAAGCAACCCACTGGTTTGGAGGACTGGCTAAGTTAATAGCAACTAAGGTACATAAAGCAACTAAATGCTTGTATTGTTTGGTTGATTTTGCAGGCCTGGGGCTGGCAGTCTGAGCATCTCTTGGGAGGATGACAGTATGCAGTGTAGCAGATAAAGGGGATTCCTTTCTACCTTGTCTTTGAGGCCCAATATTGTTCTCACTGTTTTGCTTTATTATGATTAATTGTTTTGCTTTATTCAATATTCTGTTTTTTTTTTTTTGCAGCACCAGGGATTGAACTCATAGCCTCACACCTGTCAGACAGGCACTTAAGCCACTGAGCCAAACTCCTGGCCCTAGTTTTTTGAGTCAGGGTTGCACTATGTAGCTCAGGCCAGCCTTGCGCTCACATTGTAGCCCAAACTGGCCTCGAACTCACAACACTCCACCTATATCAGCCTCCCGAGTGCTGGGATTAAAGGCGTGCGCCACCATGCCCGGCTTCAATATTCTGTTTTGACTTGTTTTGTTTTTGGTTTGATTTTGCTATACCCGATGAGATGGTCAACTATTGTGAAGATAACAAGATACACTGTAGTAGCTATTGTTTTCTAGTACCCTGCTTTGAAGTTCTGTACCAGTTCTACTGCTTTGTTTTGATTGACTTTGTTCTGTTATGTTTTGTTGAATTTTACTATCTTTAAAATAAAGATTTTTTTTAAATTACAAAAAAATAAAATGAATAGTTTCTGTGCTTTCACCCAGGGTACTGCTAAGTGAAATTGAGGTTCATTTTTTTTTAACTATGAATATATAATGGACAGAAATTTAACTTGCCATTATTTCTACACCATTAATACAAATGTCATTTTAGTGAAAAAGGCAAACATCTTAGAATTATTATGAAAATAATTTTTATCTCACAGACCCTTTGGGGAAACCCAAGAGCGTATAGACCAAGATTAGATAACCATTGCCTTAAAGAGTAAAGTTTCAACGTTACATCAGAATATGGCCAATAACAAGACATCTCAGCTAGATGAAGGAAACATGATTAGAACCTACCCAAGATTAAATTTACAAAAATAAGTAGTGAAGAGTTGAAGGAAACTGAACCATCTGTCTTGTTAACAGTTTTGAACTGCTGCGTATGTGGTACACACCGGTAATCTCAGAACTTGGGAGGCTGAGGCAGGAGGCTTGCTGTGAGTTCAAGCCAGTCTGGGCTACACAATGAGTTCAAGCTCAGGGTGAACTGCAGAGTGAAACCCTGCCTCAAACACAAAAAAATTAAATAAAATAAATAGTTTTGAACAATCAGGAAGGGAAAGGTATAGACAAGATGTGAAAGAATCTGAAGGCCATGAATATAATTGAGCTGAAAGCATGGCCATTTTGGGGCAAATTCGGGGAGAGACATCACTCTGCTCGCCCCTTCCCTGCCAGCCCGGCCTCCCTTACCACCTGTGTGATGGAGCGAGGGCATGGAGCAGCAGCTGCGGCAAAAACAGTGATGTAGACAGAAGACGGCACACTCCGGCCCTTCGAGCTCCCAAGCCAGGGGTAGAAGCCCTCTCTTGCCCCTTCCTAGCATATGGCAGCTTTGGGGAAATTCCCAAACCAATACCTGCCTCAGTTTCCTCATAGAAGAATAAATAGACTATTAATACTTTCTTCATATGATTATCACAAAGAGTACATGGCATAATATAGGCAAAGCATTGAACAACGTGCCTGAAAGAGTTAGTATTCAATAAACCTATCCTATTAAAAATTATTTTAAAAATACTTCTACATTAATTCAGTGGTCTGGGGATGTAGCTCAGTGGCACAAGCACCTGCCTGGCAAGTGTAAGGTCCTGAGTTTGACTACCAGTACCCAAACAAAACAAAACAAAAATCCTATATATTATTTCATTGCTGTTTTCTTAGTCTGTCCCTGTCGCTATAATACAGTATCTTAAGGGGCTGGGGATATAGCTCAGTGGCACAGCGCCAGCCTGGCAAGCAGGAGGTTGTGAGTTCGATACCCAGTACCAAAAACAAAAACAAAAAAATATATAAAATAAAAAATAAATAAAATATCTTAGACATGATGAATTATAAACAATAGGAATTTAATGTTTACAGTTCTGGAGGCTGTAAAGTCCAAAAGCGAGGAACCAACTTACGTTATATGGTCTCTGGTCAAGGCGATTCCTTGGGTGGCACCTTCTAGCTGTGCCCTCACATGACAAAAGGGACAGACACTATATTATTAAATGGGGGGGAGGGTTTCCCTCAATTCCTTTTATAAGAGCACTAGTTCCATTCACAAAGGCTCTACTCTCATGTCCTGGTCACCTCCCGAAAGCCCTACTTCTTAATACTGACACATTTAAGATTAGATTTCAACATGAACTTGGGAAAGACAAAACATCCAATCCATAGCACCAGCATTCAGTGGCTTTTCCCTCCATGTATAATGCTTATCACAAAGTCATGCCTGTATTAGGTGTTCAGTAAGGATCACTTCCGCCCTCTTCAGCCAGACTAGAAGCCTGTCTGAACTTGTCACTCATTCGTGTTGCTTTGTTAAGGTTCTCTCAATAACAATTCACTGAAAATCTGATGCTTAAATGAAAAAGTATGCATAAATATGAAAACTATTATGTAAAAACTGACATGTTTATTATTTGGTAACATCATGCTTTATGTTTACTTTAATAGATTTTTATTGTTTTGGGAACCGTGTTTGAAAACCAAGGAATTATTTGTAATTAGTTAAAACTAGCGAATCATTTAAATGACTAACAGAAAAAACATATCAACCCTGCTTTTTGCTAATAGATCTCTGCAGAAGAGGGAAAAATACACTCTCGACCCTGCGAGACATCCACATTCCAATCCCCAGAAGCTGTGGCTATGGTACCTTACATGGCAAAAGGAACTTGGCCTGTATGATTATGTAAAAGACCTGAGATGAGGACCTTAACCTCGTGACCCAATGTCATCACAAGGTTCCTTAAAAATGGGAGAGGGAGGCACAAGTTAGAGAACAATGTCACTTCGGAATATGCTACACTCCTGGCTTTGATGGCAGAAAAAAGGTCCCCCGTGAAGGAACATAGGCTGCCTGCATAAGCCATAAGGGACCATGAAACAGGTTTTCTATAGCCTCCAGAAATGATTGCAGCCCTGGAACTCCTTGATTTGAGCCCAATCACACCCATGTGGACTACTGAGAAACACAGAACTGTAAGACGATAAACTTGTGTAAGCCACTAAGTTTCTGGTAATTCATTACAGCAGTAGAAAACTCACACAGTCCCAAAGGTTATCACCCTTGGCATATTTCAGCGCCCAACACATTAAGTAGCCAGGTCACTAGGGTGGGCACTAAATAACTCCCTGGCTTCTTTGAGGTTCCCAGAGCAGCTACTGGCCATTTCAGTGCCATAAAATAACAGCTTTATCATTTATGACCATCTCTGTCCCTTTAGACTCTGGACATTCAGGGCATGAGAATGCCCAGGTTTAACTAGGCTCACTGGGAATCCTATTAGATACACCCAGTGAGCTGCACTGTGAGCAAAATCTACGTGCAAGATCTTACAACTTAGATGCTAACTAAGTTAGCAACTAAATGCAACTCCAATCTCTAGTAGACAAAAATGCAGGTATCCTTCTAAAGACAAGAGTAGAATATGAAAATAACGAGAACGTGTAAAGTTTTTGGATGCTTATGTCGATAAAAACTAGTTACAGGATTATTAGAAAGCAGATGATATCTCTGGCTGCTCTTTCCTCTGTGGCAGGTGCTTCCAGGCTCTGAGCAGGTAAAACAGAACACTTCGACCTCTCCCAGAAAGCACCCTGCGGGCATGCGGCAAGCCTCTGCCTGTCCCACCTGTTTCCTGAGGAGGCGATGAGGTGCTGGCCCAGGGTGTGTCGTCTTCAAACTGAACCCAGTTGCTGATGGCCGAGGCCAGGTCAGGTGGGGGCTGCTCAGGGCTCCCAGGAGGAGAGGCTGCTTCAGAGATGAGGCCCAGCTTTTCAGAGGAGTCATCCTGTTCAGAGTGGGAAAGGTCTCGAGAGCCTCCATCCACTGCCTGGTTCCCCACAGAGGAGCTCTCAGACTGGTCTGAGGAAGACGACAGTCCCGGAAGATGTTCCTCAGCACCCCCTGAAACGGACAGCAGACACCACCATCACAAGAGGAAGGATGTTCATGGAACTCTTCTCTGAGAGGCAAAAGCAACGGGTGACTTCAGCA
>RJWM01013465.1:0-53239 GCA_004363535.1 Dasyprocta punctata
TTCATTATTGCTACAAGTAACACAGGATTTGGGCCTCCAGAAATTCTATGCTTGTAGCAATGTAAGTGACAAAGATAACTGTCCCAAATCAATCCTAACCGAGAATGAGACGATACAGAGTACTCAGTGGAAGCAGATGCAGGATCAGAAACCTCTTTTATATCCTGTAGAGAAGTATTACAGAATTCGACAGTGCTAGGAGTTCATGGAAAAACAAAATTAATACAATCAGTTGACAATCAAATGGCAGCAGCTAATGAAGCACTGATGGGCCTCTAGAAAGAATTTCTTTCTTTTGCTAGTCTGGAGATAATGAATCTAAATATTTCATGGTGTTTGTTTTTTATTTTGTGTAAGTCCATAGCAGGGATAATGCCTCCTATAGTTTGGGTCTAGAATCTCCTCCAGTGTGTTAAAGGTTTGCTTCCAAGCCCTGTTGTTATTAGGAGGGGAGAATATCTGAGAGATGGAGATGGCAGTGAGTCTTTCTGTCCTTGGGAGTCTGTCCTTAAAGGAGGTAGTAAGACTTCAGCCTTTACCTGTTTTCCTTTTTCACCTTCAAGCAAGAAGGTGAGGCGTTTTGCTTTACCATGCACTCCAGCCATGATGTACCACTAAAGGCCCAAAGCCATGGGCCAACTGATCATGGACTGAAACCTGCAAACCTCTGATCCAAAATAAAACTTTTCTCATTACAAATCATTTTAGGTGTTTGTTATATCAATGGAAAACTGATTAACACAATGTGATTTAAAAAACATAAATATCAAAGGGAACATCTTTTATACTTATGTAAGAGATTCCAGGACACATAACTCCCTACAAGAAATAGTGCCCTGGTTAACAAGATCTTCCAAGATTGTAAAAGAACAACAGTAACAACCAAAACCAAACACAACAAATAACAATAACAACAGCAACAACAACAACATAAATCTTCCACAGAGGTAAAGACTGAGTTTAACTCGATGTGCAAAAACAGGAGTCATCCAGAAGTAACAATGAGGAGGATAATAATTAGGCTAATGAGGAAAATTCTGTGAACAAGAGAAGAACAAATTATAAGACGAGTGTCACAGCAAGACAGATGATTTATGAAAACACAGTCACCACTTTCCATAAGCTCTATTTAGCCTGTGTAAGGAAAATAGCGTTAGTCTGTTATTGCTGATCAGTGACTTGGGGTATGAGAATAATGCTATTCTTCCACCCCCAATAGAGACAGGCCATCATCACCTAATCATTTCACTAAGAACTGACTTCTTGCATTTGCCTTTAGAGCTCTCTGTTGAATTGGTTTAACTTTTGTCTAAATTTGATATGGAGCAGTTATAATCACAGCATCTAAAAATAAGTAAGGTAGGATCCTGAATCCTAGTCCCAAATCTGCTGGTAACCTAAATTTGGGCATTTAATTCTTCCTTGGAAAAGACAAGGAAGTTCAACTAAACAGATATTATTTGCTAGCATATTTCTGACTGGAAGTATTGCTCTTTGAAAATGTTGGAGAGAAAGAATCAAAAACAACAAAGAAATTGACATCAACAGAGCAGTTATTTCTTTTTATAAAAATCTAGACACCCTCCTAAGTTGTTTCTTGTGTATAGAATTAGAGCCCTAATGTTTTAACATGAGTCCAAATTTTAATTTGGGGCCAAGAAACCTACAATAAAATTGTCCAGAATGTCTATAATATGTAAACATTATTTTTTCTCCAGATGTATGCAAATAAGTGTAAGCATTGAGTCTATAAATTCCTTAATTACTTCAATCAGTACATACTTTTGAGCACTTTTTTAGTAACAGGTCTTCTTCCAGGTGCTGGGAATAGAGCAGCAAATGCAAACATAGATACAAAAAAGAAAATATCGACACTCATGGAACTTGCATTTTTTAATGAGGGAGAAATGAACAAATATTAATACACTAATAAATGTGCATATGTCTGGGTGTGCACATTAAGATATATTAAGAAATATAAATGTTTGGAGAAAATAGAAGAATAGTGTTATGGTTTGTATCTATGTGCCTTCCCCTCATGTACTTTTAAATGTGGCTTTTGCAGAGGTAGCTGAATCTAGAGTTTGTGATGGATTCATGGTTCAATGCTGGGATTAAGGGTGCTGGGATTATGGGTAGGTGATTGCTGGATCAGTCCAGTGATTGGACTGGCACCACCCTCATCCCAGCAGTCTGGATAGGATAAAAGGGGCAGAAAGAGGCTTGTTTCTTCCTTTTGCTCTTGTTACTTTTGCTGTCTTCTGCCATGAAAGTTTGCCCCTCTGCCTCCCTGCATTTGAGCCAGCCAATTATGGACTGAAACCTCTGAAAACTGTGAGCTAAATAAACATTTCCTCCCTTAATTTTTGGCATCAGGTATTTTGTCTCAGCAACAAAAGTAACTAAAACAAATAGGAAGCCAGAATGTATTGTAAAATAGCTCTAGGTTTCACAGTCTGAATATATTGATAAGTGACCTTTAAGGAAAGATCTTCAAAAGGTGGGAGAATGGAGACTCTCAAGGTAGAAAGAAAATCAAGAGATTGTGAAGACCCAGAGGCAGGCACATGCCTGTGTGTTACAGGAAAGCTAGGCAGTTGGTATGGCTTGAACAGAATGAGTGTCAAAGGAGGAGGAGGGCGATGAGGTCAGTGGAAATGGGAGGTACATTGGATTGAGGCTATGTTAACCATACTGACATTGTTTGGCTTTTACTGTGAATGAGTTTGGAATTTGAATAGTGGGACAACACAGAACTACCATATTGTATAGGTATTCTCTGGCTGCCATGGTGCAAACAGACTTGGGTGGGTGGCAAAGGTAGAAGCAGTACTGCCATAATCTAGGGAACAAATCAGAGCACAGTGGGTCAGGATGGAAACTGGTTCTAGGAATACATGCTTATTTTCCGGACATATTCTGAAGATAGATTTGGGAGTAATTATTTGAAGAACTGGAACTGCAATATGTCTGAGAAAAAAAAAAAAGACTTGAGGATAACTATAAATTTAACATGAAAAAATAAACATATGGGATTTCCACTAACTAAAATGGAGAACACAGGGACAGAATATCTTATTTGGTTAAGAGGGTAGAGTATGAATCAAATGTTTTTGGTTTTCAATATATTAAAATCAGTTGCCTATCATATAATTAGGGGGAAAATCCAAGTTAGGAAGCAGATAGAAAGCTGGAGTTTGGAGATATGTCTAGGCTAAAACAATAAACATAGAATCCATTAATTCACTTGTAGATTGGTGTTTATAGCCATGAGACTGGATGAAATCAACAAAGAAAAGGAAAAAAAAGGCAGAGAAGTAAAGAAGCCCACAGACCAAAGCATGAGCTTTCCAGTGTGGAGATGCGGAGGTGAGGAGCTACTAGTTAAGAGGTTTGAGGAAGACTAATCAGTGAGGAACACAGCCTCGTGGAAATGAAGTAAAGAAGGCGTGTCGAGAAAAAGACTTGTCAATTAGATCAGGTGAGAAATGAGTATAATATTTAGCATCACGAAGAGGTTGATGATGTATGATAATCTCAGTGAAGAAAGACATGCTGTCAGTTGAAGAGGAAAGGAAAGAGGCATTTGAGCTTTGAAGAGATAAAAACTGTTGAGATGAGACAGTGTGCAGTAGTTGCCTCAGAGAAAGCAAAATGGAATGGATCGAGAAGATACAGTGTGATTCCCAATTGAACATTCCATCTATATAATTGAGAAAAGATTTCAACTGGGATTATTTAGTCAAGGTGTGTCTTCTTCAAACATGCTGAGCGAAGGCAGGTGCTACCCCTGAATGAGCAAAGTTGAATTTAACCAAAAAATAGCTGGGGTTTTCTTAATTATGCTAGTAAGAATAGGCCCAAGAGGTCAACCACACAAGTAAAGGAGTGATTATGACTAATGAACTCTAACAGGGAAAGAGGGACTAGGACATAAAAAGAGTGAATGCAAATGATGGATGTGTTTTAGGTCCTAATGATAGTACAATGATTATTTAAGAAAAGGTACTGCTTTAAGCTATCTGGAAAAACAAGAATTAGTAGTGTGAGTGTAGAATACTTAATTGAAATTATGTAGGATTCACAGTTATGACAAGATATAGGGGATGCTCCTGAGTGTGACAGGACAAAGGAGGTTATTGGATAAGATCATAAGGAAAAAGAAAGTCAAAAAATTGATGGTTCAAGGTAATGGAATGAAAAACTACAGAGCTATTCAAATCATACCAAAATATGCCATGAGTAATAATAGAGAGCATCAACTAACTTCAGGGAAAGAAAAGTACAACAAAGTCTTGAAATCTATCTTCTAGTGTACCCAAGAGTATTTTCAATGGCATAGTGGAGTAGATCAGCAAAGAGTACGCACCATACTTCATTTGAATGGAGTTATGGAGGAGGCTTTAAGTTGTGGTAACATCCCTCACATTACTGAGCATTTGAGTATCTCTCATGTTTTTCTTTGTGCATTCTGGGCAGCATGTTTTATGTTATTGACCAAATCTCATTTACAGTTCAATTAATGCAGTGTAGAAAACATGGTACCTGCCAAGCCTTTCCATTCTTTATGCTCTGCATTGTGATTCTGGCAAGCCAAAACCAATTAATTCAAATGAGAGACCAAAGGAGAGAAGAGATTTAGTTCATTCTTATTAAAAACCAGTAATTCCTCTGGCTCATATAAAGTCTATGGAAATTCTGACAGCAAGGTATCTGTGTCTTACATTCCAGGCCCTTCTGAAATGTTAGCATCTTTAAATTCCTTTGAGATTTATGAAAAAATTCCAGTCACACCATTAAACTCACAGACATATACTCAAACATAGAGAGAAGAGCTCAGTTTTACCAGGAATCCATCATATATTATTCTCATAAATTAACTAGAGAATGAATGAATTTATTCTCCATCTACTTGTTAATATTTCTTTGCAGAGTCGGTGGGATAGTTTGCTGTGCCATGCTGTTGCAAACAGAACAGAGCAGAGTTCTGAAAATGTGGATGCTGAATAAGATGCTGGATATAATTCTGCAGTGTAGCATCTTTTGAGGATTGTTGCTTTTTTTCATACCTCTTTCACTGGAGTATATCATCTCCTATCCACAATCTACTATCAACTTTAATGCAATATTTCTTGTCAAAAGACTTCTTACAAACTGATATTGTAAGGTGACTAATCTAGGTTCCCTCCACTAACAACTGTCTAAAATAATAGATCGCTTTGCTTCTCTTTGTATGAAGGAGAAAAATATTATTTGGCATAAACAACATTTATCTTTTATTAATGCACATCCACTGCAAATAAAATCAACATATACTGTGGATAAATAAATATGCCAAGACTATGTCCTTGAACGTTAAATGATGCTTTGGCATCCTATAATAAAGCCTTATTTTCAAATGTTCCTTTGTGAGATAGATATCATTACACACATTTTTTTAAAATGAGGACATAAAAATAAGTGGCAGTGTATCAAGTTCAGGGTCAAGTTGTAAGATCTTGTCTTGATTAATGTTTGTCAGAATGAAAAGCTATACAACATCTAGATAAACACGTTGATGTGAAAAAACTATGAAATCATAAAAAGAATTTTACTTGGTCAAGAATACAATAAACAAAATGCTTAATATTGAATTTTATCATATAACTAATAATGGCAGAAACTTAAAACAAATATTATGAGAATATAAACATTCTTTAATAAATGAGAAACTGATAATAGATGAAATTTAAAGATAATAGCAAGAAATGAATTAAAATATTAATTGTTAAATAAAGTGTTTTACTTTATTTTTCATACATTAACATTGATTTATATCATTAACAAATAATTAACATTGATTTATATCCTCTTTAGTATTTAATCAGATGGTGATTCAATCATTAATTAATTCAATTAATTGAATCATAGAGAGAAATTTCTTACCTTTAGATAGAAAATTCTTACCTTTAGAGGTCACTTTCTATTTTATCATCATTGTCCAAGGAAACCAACAAGCAGGGCACCTAAACTGTCACAAGTCTTAGTGGTTACAGCTCCTACCCACCTTCATACATTTCCTGGCTCGGAGCTCCATCAAGCCCTGGACTACTGGATATTTAATTCATGCAGTTTTGGCAAGGACTGCCTCATCTGCAACTTGAATAATGTATTCTCCTAGCACTCACATTTGTATTACTATTACCAACACAATAATATTCTAAGTCCAACATCTGGTGTGTAAAGTTGAAAAGCTCTAACAAAGAGCAAAGGAAAAACAAAAGTATAAAGTAAACGACCTCCACTGTTTCCTGAAATTTCTGCCAGGTCTAATGCTGGGTCAAACACGGTTGCCAACCTCTCCTTGCTTTTGAAGCTTCACAGCACTTTCTCTCCTCTCTTTTGCAGTGATCTCTGTTCCGTCTCACAGCTCCCACAATGGGAGTAAAGCAAAAATGAAAAATCATCATTGCTCTCCTAAACTCACTACTGCTTCTGAGCTCTATAGCAAGAACTCCAGGTGGAGCCCTATATCGAACTGGGCTCCACCTGGAGTTCTTGCTACAGTTAAACTCAGAATCAACTGAAAATATTCCTAAACTCATAATCAACTGAAAATACTAGTTAAACTCATAATCAACTGAAACTATTGATCAAGCCTTTGCCAGATCACTATTGTTCCCCACCAGAGCTGTGAATTAGATGAAGCTAATAGGTGGACACGAAATGAAAACTGGAAGCCATATTTTATCCCAGTACCAAACCCGATAATGATGCTTACCCTCTCTTACAGAAAACGATTAGCTTCTTATCTGAAACTTCCTGACTCCCGTTCAAAAATGTGTACATTCCAAGTGCATCATCACATTTCGACATGGAGTGTAGGCTTCCTGATTCCCATCCATGCTAAGATTTGTTAAAATGGAAGGAAACTTAACTCAAATAAGAGGAGTCTCTCAAGAGAGTTAATGAAATATGTAAAATGGGTAGTCATATGATACCAATTCTCTTATTTCTTAGAAAAGAAACTTCTGAACGTTAGCTGAACACATGGACACCCAGAATAAAGTCACACAGTTCAGTCGTCATTGAGGGCATCTAACTTCTGGCCCAGGCAACACCAAGAAGTAGCACTAAAGCTGCTAAAAAAGTACCCTACTGCTTGACACACACCTGAGTCAGCTAGAGCTGTCATAGGCATCTTTAGATCACAAAGTGGAAGATAAACAGTTGACAGTGATGGAGAAACAAAATGAAAGAAATCTGATGATCAGGGAGTCCTCCACCTCCTATTCGAACTTTGAGAGAGGAGAAAAATAAATTGTATGTTATTTCACTCCCCCATTATATTATTTTCTCTTGTCACATGAAGATGAAGCTAATCATAACTAATGCATCAGGGAAAGCTAACTGTCTCATTTTATTAAAAGTACTCAGAAACAATTATGTAGAACTCCCATTTTTCAATATTTTATGCATTTCAAGAATCCTAATAGCATTGAATAATGTAATTAATTCAATCCAGTTTGTTAGCCCCTTTAGCCTATGAATTCTACCATTTTAGTCAGCATTCTAAAGTAATTTTGTGATCCATCCACACAGGGCAGTGTTGCCCTTCGGTGACATGGAGTGATCTGGCCATGTAACTTGTTTGACCACTGCAATGTGAGTGGGAGGGACATGTCACTTCAGTGAGAGAGGTGTAAGAAGCGAGATGACATTCATAATGTTCTCTTTCTTCCATGGTAGTAATTATATAATCATTTGTCAAGATAACTCCTCTGTCACTCTGGATTCTCAAATGACTGCTGTGAATATCCATGTCATGCCTTGACAAACATGATGTAAAACAAGAAATAAACTTCATTAAAATGTTGTTTTGGACAATGAAGGTTATCTCTGAAGCAACAGTAAGGTCATCCTGACCAATACAAGTAGCATTCTGAGCAGTTATTATTAACTCATTATCCCATGCTCTTAGGAGAGAATACGGAACAATTTTAAAGTTGAAACCAACTGAAATATCAGTGTTCCCCTTCATTTTTCTCTCTTCACTCCACCCTCAGATGTAGCCTCCAAATATTCCCAAGTCTTTCTTTATAAAGTGTCTTCTTCTCAAACTGTACCTTTCTAAGCAAGGTACCACTTCAAGTATCCCCTTCACTCCACAAACGCTACCTTACTACCTCCTCCTCCTTGCATTTCTCATCGTTTATATCCGTCATCATCGGTAAATCCCCTGTAGTCCTCCCCCGGCCAACACAGTATATTTAAAGTGCTAGCTGTAAGAATACTGATGACTTCATAGTTACCAAAACCAATGACTTCATTCTCCTCAAACATTTTGCCCCATATGCCACTGATAACATTTCTCCATAGCTTTAATGATAATACTCATTCTTTCCTGGCTCTCTTCCTATCTCTATAGCCATTTTTCTCCATCTCTTTCCCTGAATGCTTTTCTAACCTCAGCCACTACGAGATTCTCTCATCAATTCTCATGTCATTTACTTCGTATTTTTTTCCCTCCAGATGATCTGGTTAACCCCACAATATATGAGCTAATGTCTTAAATTTTTAATTTCCAGTCCCAAAACTCACTCAGCAATTACTCACAAACCTCAAAGAACTCTAACTTTGCATAACTAAAACAGAAATCTCTGTCTTCTTTAACAATTTTGTGCTTTCTCTCTCCCTTCTATCTCTGTTCTCTACCAACATAGTACACAAAATTCTTAATTATTACTTACCTTCCTCTCTAACCCATGCCAAGTCAGTTTCTTAGATTTATTTTTTCACTGCATAATCATTTGAAATTCCTCTTTTTCAGATTTGTATCGTCTGTTAATTTACTCTTTAATACAGCCTCCTTATAATCTGCCTGCTTTCTTTGTCCACTCATGCCAACCTTCATTGAACAAACCACCACAATAATCTGTCTCAATTCTTGATCGAAGAATTGAGACATCATCCTTAAAATCGAAGCAAACATTACTATTGTATCACAAAGCCCTCTCAATATTACTTACTAACTTTTTCAGCTTTATATCTTAAACTATCCAGCTATCATCTAAAATCATAGTAGACTGTGTGTGCATCCAATCTTTTCCTTTCTCAAAATTCATCTTACCTATAACATTTGTCTACTAAATTCATGTTTATAGCTCTTGAACTAGACCAGACAATTATTACTGTCTTCTTAATCTTGGTATTTTCAGTACATAGACTAATGACTCCTCATATGAATAAATATATATTTTATATATGCCAATAAGTACGTTTATATATAATCAACAAGCATATGTGCTATAAATAATCCATTCTAAGCAATAAAAATCCAAACATATCCTTTTTTAGGAAAAATTCAATGAATCAACTGTCATGTATTTATTGCTAGTTTCCTTTTCGTCTCATCTCAGTGTAAAAGCCAGTTTTTGCACTTTGTAAAAGTTCATGTTATCAAAAAACAAACCTTTCATTTAGGTAGAAAGTATTTTCTGATCTTTTATGGAAGAAGAAAGTCAGCGCTAAATTGCTCAGAAACAGTTTCAAAAAAAAAGTCATATTGAACAACCTGTTCATACTTTGTATGCTGAGACATTTTTGAGCAAATCTTAAAAGAAATGTATAGGATTTAGTCATGAGACATTCAGTAAGATTAATGGACACAGTGCCACTTAAATCCCTAAGTATAGTTTTGAAAATTTCCCATGTGCAATCAGTGATGTCTTAATAACTAAAATTCTGGCTTTGGTTTCAGACTGCAGATTCAAGAAAGCTATGGATGTGTTTGATATTGACAACCTTGTGGCCTCAATTATATGACAAGATATCAGGTTTTGATGACAACCTAAAGACCATTCTATCCAGTACTTGAATTCTTTAGCCTAGCTGGTCAAGAAATCATACTACATCCATTTGAACAGAAAAATGATTGCTTCTCAAATCTCCATTTTGGTTTAGACAGACAAGCAGAAATGAAGATAAAAGTAATTTATCATGGTGAAGATATGAATTTAAAAGCTTTATAGAAAAGAAATGTCATCATTAAGTATCTTCCCAAATATCCAGTAAAACTTGAAACTTCTAATAATAATTAAAGAATAATCAAGTAAAAGTGACTTCATATATCTTCAGCGTGGGCTTATTAATGTCAGAATGTTTTTGACAGTGGTCTTTTCATACTTAGCTAACCATGAGATGGCTCTTGCTCCCAGATATCCTTATCATAGAATGTTTATGGAAATTCCTCCACAAAAGAAAAACATTCAACCATTGAGGGTTGGGAAGGCAATATTCATGAGGTTTAAGATTAAACATAAATAAAATTATTTTGATTTTGAAGAGTGAAAATAGTCCAGAGATTTCTAGATCTACTCTTATCATTTAAGGGATTTTTTACCTCATCAAAATAGCCCTTACATTAGCTGGGTGTTGTGGTGCACGCCTTTAATCCCAGCACTCAGGAGGCTGAGGTAGGAGGAGTGTTGTGAGTTTGAGGCCAGCTCGGACTACAACGCGAGCACAAGGCTGGCCTGTGTTACATAGTGCAACCCTGCCTCAAAAAACTAGGGCTGGGAGTTTGGCTCAGTGGCTTAATCCCTGTCTGGCAGGCATGAGGTTGTGAGTTTGATCCCTGGTGCTGCAAAAATAAATAAATAAAAACATAAAATTTTTTAAAATTGTCCTTACACTCAATAGCACATTTTTATTGTTATTTATTTATTTATTTATTATTTCAGGGATTGAACTCACAACCTCACACTTGCCAGGCAGACACTTGTGTCACTGAGCTAAATCCCCAACCCCAGTAGCACATTTTTTTTTTTTACTCTTTTTAAATTTTATTTTAAAGATAGTAAAATCCAACAAAACATAATAGAACAAAGTCAATGAAAACAAAGCAGTAGAACTGGTACAGAACTTCAAAGCAAGATACTAGGAAAACAATAGCTACTGTAGTATATCTTGTTATCTGCACAATAGTTGACCATTCCATCAGGTAAAGTAAAATCAAACCAAAACCAAATAAAAACAGAATATGAAATAAAGCAAAAAAAAGAAAATCCAAATAAAACCGAACAATGAAAACAATATTGGGCCTCAAAGACAAGACAGAAGGGAATCCCCAAATCCCCAATATTTGTTACACTACATGCTGTCACCCTCCCAAGAGATGCCCAATAGTACATTTTAAAACGTATTATCAGTCTTATCTTCACTTAAAACTGCAGAATGCTCCAGCCACTATGTAAGGCTTAACGAGTAACATCCTAATATTCCCCATTCTCCCACCCCTGCAGACAAGAGCTGAAAAACTTTAATATCTGTACAAATAGTTCTGTGATGTATATTTGACATCATTTTTCTGATGTTAAAATAATTTTAAACAGCTTCTCTAACACTAAACTTCCATTAAATTTGCCACCAATTTAAGCCAGAAGGCTGTCAGTGAGAGACATTTTTTAACATGAACTATAATCTATATCTCCATAGAAAACACTATTTCTAATGCAAAATTCTGCCAGTGCCAAACTAAGAAAAATAAACTTACCTTAAATGCATAATTCTAGAGCTTAAAAAATATAAAACTATAATTTATATTATGTATTTAACATTTCAGTTCATAAAGTAACCATGGAGTGTGATTTCACAGTCCTATTGTTTCTTCTAGCACTAGGTAAAATTATTATACCTTGAAATCAATCATACACCCTGATCTAAAGTATTTTAAACTGAAGTAGTCTTTTATGTAAAGAGAATTGCTGCTTAAATATGAAAAATGTTTACTAAAATCATCTTGAAACAGGAAGACTTCAGATTGAAACTGTGTACTCTTGTAGGGAATTTAACCATAAAAATTTAATTGAGAATATTTTGAAAATGCATATGGGATAGCTCGTGTGAAGGCCATGAGTTCAATTTTCAGTACTACAAAAAATAATATACATATGCAATCAGGCTGCAGTTGCAAATAAGGAAAATCTGTGTTTATCATTGAAGGAGTGAACAGTGGGAGACAGAAAGAGTGTCACCTCATTAGGAACCAGAGAAGCTGAGAACAGGCACACTTTAGCCACTCTTAAAGTGGATTTGACCAAGAGTCATAAGGTCCAATCTGTACTACAAAAGCATGGATTTGGAAAAACTTGGCTCTGACATTAAAATCATGTGTGACTATTCACACAAAGATGGGAGAGTGGGAAAATATGGAACATGATACAGACTAAAAATGAATGTGATTGAGAGGTTAGTGGTGAAGCTCAGTGATAAAGCATGTGTTCAGCATACTTGAAGCCCTGCCTTCTATCTCTAGGACCAACAAAATTAAAGGTCACTATTTTATTTAATAATATACCCCTTATAGCTGAGATCAAATAAAAGGAAAGAAATACAGTTTCCATTTTTTCCCTCCCCATCAATGCTGTCATTTTTGCTGTCTCTTGTTTTGTTTTATGAGTGTCCCACATGATGTAGTACTCAGTAGGATGACAAATGGTATCATCTTGATGAACATCAAGGTGATCATGGAGCAAGCACTACAGGTAGACACTCCAAAAGAGTAGGTGAGATGTGGACATGAGTGAAACCTGGACATTTCCCCCCGGACTTATGCAGGAAACATCTGGTATTCATTCAAACATAACTTTATGCTCTACTCTCAGCAAGAGGTGAGACTGTGATGTTAGGACGCTGTGTTTATGAAACACTTTGTGTAATAAATCATACATCATTCATGGAATGGTATGTAATATATTGTGTAGAGTATAATATGTGATGAGATAGCACACAGAATGTTATCTTGTACAGTATGTGTTCTTAAACACGTCTGCCCTTTTTGCCAAGTTGAAAAAGCCAAAAGAAATGTGAATTAAAATACAGGCAGTTATTTGTCTATAATAATCTAGTAACCTAGCCAATGCAGACTGGTGTAACCACTGTGGAAGTCAGTGTGGAGATCCCTCAAAAAGTTAGGATTGGAGGTCCCATTTGACCCAGCTATTCCCCTTCTGGGTATCTTCCCGAAATAATTAAAAACACCCTATCACAAAAATATATGTGCACCTATGTTCATAGCTGCCCGGTTCATAATACCTAGATCTTGGAAACAATCTAAATGCCCCTCGACTGAGGAATGGAAAAAAGATGTAGTATTTCTATATAGTGGAATACTACTCAGCTATAAAGAATCATTAACTAGGCATTTTCACTCTTAAATGGATGAGTACTGAAAATATACTTCTCAGTGAACTAAATAAGTCACACATATGTAACCATCGCATTGTTGCAGTTGTGTGATGAACTGAAACAAAATCTATGTCCATAAAAAATTAGTTAAGGCAGTTAAGGAAAAAGAATTTTGAGTGAAAAGTAGTTTTCTCAGGGTGATCTTCAGGTTTCATTTTTAATGCGAAATGTTTATTTGAAAACAATAGAGTAATCATTAAAAAAAGATAGTCATATAGCTGGTTTCTCTTGATTAATTGAGGTGAAAGTTTTGTACTAATAATTTTTTGGATAATGTTTCATGTCTATATCTTTTATCCTAAATAATTTTAAAATATAATAATATGTAATGTGCTGATGATTGTTACTCTCTTATTGGCTGGTTGTGAAATTGTTTTGCTTTGGTTTCTTACTTTCCTTTTGTTTAAAATTTAAAAAAAAACATAATCTAGTAACCTTTACCTGTAACCCATTTTAACCAAAACCAAAGTGCAAAGGTTAATAAAAAATTAATATATTTACTTATTTTGTGCTGGATTATGTTTGTAATTATATAACTTAGATATACCCTGCAAGAGAGGCATCCTGCTTAAAATTTAAAGTCTCTAACTCTACCCATTCTCCACAACCATTCATTTCTCTGATTAGTCAAGATTTCAGCATTCTCAAATAAAATGGATGTACTTTAAACCATAGTTCTAAAAGACAATATTCTTTCAAAGTTTTGGATCTGCAGAATATCACCAGAATCTTGTACATCATAACTAGTTTGAATCAATTAATTTATGTATCAATATCTAATAACATGTAGAGTAGCATTGCAAAATAGTTCCAGGAATAATTTATTCCACTGTGATTTGAGAACCATATACATTTGTTATGCCTACTGACAGAAGAAAAACTATAATTAATGCGATGAAAGTTTTTATAACCACTCCATGTTCTTTTTGTCTATAATAGAAAGTAAATATTCAGTTATGTGGCTATGTTCTAAACCATCTAGACACTTGTCTGTTTATAAATGTTAGTGTTCTGCCTTAAGATCCAGTTTTTTCTGAAATACCAGCTTGCTTATGACTATAGTAATGATGGAAATTTTAGTCCAGGAAGGCATGTGAATGTCTTGCATTTTGTTGCTGTTGTTGTTGTTGCTTTAACTGTATTTCTTTGATGGCTCTGCTGCTTCTGCTCTACATTGTTAGGGACTTTATTCAGTGAAGTGAGACAGTCTTTCTTTGAAGACAAAGAATAATTTTAAACTTGATGAGAGAGATGAAAATGAATTCCCCTGTGAGGCTGTAATACTCTTTACATAACACATCCCTGGCTGGGGCAGCTATTACTTTTTTTAAATAGAATAAAATGAAGTGACTCATCTTTAACTAAAGAGCACAGTGATATGACAAGATACACCAGGTAGCTGTTGTTTTTCATCTTCACACACATCCAGTGGAATTTCATTCACACTATCCCCACACACCTGCGTATGTGCTTTGTGATTCCTATGGAAGCTGGTATATTTTTTTTGTGTGTTTGCATTCTTCAGTCATAGTTTACTAATGCAGAGCTGTGCACTTGGTCTTAAGATGAGCCAATGTAAGTATTCAGTTAGAAATTTTGCAACTGTTTGTGAGGAACTCAGTGTCTCCTTGGGTCACTAGATTAGATGATGAAAAGCTAGGATACTATCAAATGCTGGAGCATGAACTCAAGAAGTAGAGAAAATAGGATCTTAGCAAGGTAAGGACATTGGAATAATGTCTGGATTATTTCAACCATCCAAGCCCATTTTCCTTAAATTTGGAAAAACTCCAATGTTTTTATCTTATCTATGCTAAAAAATAGTTTAAAATGGTTTACTATTGCTAGCAAATAAACATCCCCAAATAAAACATTTTAATATAGTCCATAGCAACGTAAAAGGCAAGATGTCTTACTTTTGCGTCAATGTGCATTGGACTCTAAGAGCCTTGGGCTCTTTCCTCTCGCTGGAGAAGTGCAACTGATTTCCCATGAGCAGAGTGCTGAATATGAGGTCAGACTCTGGACAGGGATCACTATGTGGAGTAGAATTACTCTGCCCACCAAAAGGTTGTGCAGATGTCTCATGGTCCCACCAAGCGCAGTACTTCACTCTTCTGTTGACAATGCTGAAAATATTATGAACCTTTCTAACAAAGATAGCCCAAGCCAAACATCTAAGTAAATTCTCAAAACTGAGTCCCAAGCAATCTAAGATAAGTTCTGATGGGAAATATTCTAATAAGTTTTGTAAACAGTTGTGAACAGCACTAAATATCACAAACAAGTTTTATTAATAAAGAGAAGAATACTTCTAATCTCTTAATAACAAATACTGTGTCGACAATAACTACTTGGCCTTTTTTAAGTTTTCTTTTTTTCTTCCTTTCTAACAGTTGCTCTGGTTGCCTAGCTACAGTTACTTGGCTTCTGCAGTCCTATCCTTTAAAATGTTCTACTCTGAAAGTTTATGGTGAAATTTTGTTTTATAAGACCTGGCCACAGTAAAATTCCCTGGATCTCATGACTCAAGTAAATGAGAATCAATGCAACGTGAATTTGGAAAACATGCCAGGAGTGGTATGATTGACTTACACATTTTTTTAAAAGGTCTACAGAACGTAGTTTTAGGTTGTGAATATAATCATCATACCCTGTCCCTCATGCATTGATTTATGTGGAAATCCAAACATTCTCTTAAAATGTTAAACTAGGATCTCATCTAATTAAAAAGGAAATCACAACAGAGTGAAGGGATAAATCAGATAAATTTTAGCTAGCTGTCCCTCAGAGAAAGGACTAATATCTAGAACATATACAGATTTGAAAAATATCAGTCATCCCAAATTTAAAGACTCAACGCAAAAATGGACATCTGAAATGAATATATACACACTTCTCAAATGAAGAAATGTAAATGGCAAATATGAAAAAAAAAGTTCAATGTCACTGGTCATTAGAGAGAATGCAAATTAAAACAACACTGAAAGTCTATCTCACTCCAGAAAGAATGACTATTATCAAAGATTCAACCAATAACAAATGATGGCAAGGCTGGAGAGAAAAAGGAACACTTCTCCACTGTTGGTGGGAATGTAGCTGGTACAACCACTGTGGAAATCAGGGTGGCGATTCTTAAAAAACTAGGACTAGAGGTCCCATTTCACCCAGCTGTTCCCCTTCTTGGAATCTTCCCACAAGAATTTAAAGGAACATACCACAGCAATATATAAATACCCATGTTTACAGAAGCACAGTTTGTAATAACTAAATCTTGGAAACAGCCCAAATGCACATCAACTGACGAACGAATAAAGAAGATGTAGGGTCTCTTTAATACAATGAAGTACTACCTTGCCATAAAGAAGGATAATCTTGAGACATTTCTATCTAAATGGATGCACTTTTTTTTTTTTTTTTTTTTTTTTTTTTTTTTTTTTTTTGCAGCACCAGGGATTGAACTCACAATCTCCCGCCTGCCAGACAGGCACTTAAGCCACTGAGCCAAACTCCTGGCCCTAGTTTTTTTGAGGCAGGGTAGCACTACGTAGCTCAAGTCGGCCTTGCACTCATGTTGTAGCCCAAGCCGGCCTCGAACTTACAACGCTCTGCCTACCTCAGTCTCCCGAGTGCTGGGATTAAAGGCGTGCGCCACCACCCCAGGCTCCTTGTGTACATACTCTTAAGTGAAATAAGTTGCACATACATGTAAATATTACATCTCTCTGGGCTGAGAACTAAAAGTGTATATAAGAAACAAAATGTATAAGAGGTATTATAAAATAGGAAGAAATTATTCAAATTTAAGAGGACCTAGTGAGTTGGGAGAGGGGAGAAAGGAAAGGAAAAGTAAAAAATGAGAAAAAAAGAAGAAATAGAAGCAAAACTTTTGTACATAAGTAGGGGAAGAGGGTTTGAAGGGAAGGGAGGGTAATGGGGAAAAGAGGAATCAAGATATATTATATACAGATACAAATTTCCTATGATGAATGTGGTCATTATATATATCTAAAATGTACCAATTAACTTAATTTTAAAAACATCAGGTACCTATACCTGACCTGGAGCAGGAATGAGAAAAAACAGTACTACACAGGGAGATCAGGCTTGCCAAAAGCAAATCCTTTCATTTGATGATTTTTTTCTTTCTCTTTCCTTTTTCTTCCCCTCTATTTTTGTGCTAAAATAGTTAAAGTGTCATTTTAAAGATGTAACTAGACATTATCAATAAGACTGCGTTTGTCTTAAATAGTAGTTGAAAATTTAATTTTTTTTCCTACAGTGCCTAAAAAAGAACCTGAAGAATATCAAAAACTCTAAACACTTCAATTATTGAAAATTATTTAAAACAATGTATAAAGAAATCTAAAATGTCTCAATTCTAAGAAATCTAACATATCTAAATCTTTATATGCAGTCTTACTTCTTAATGAAAACCTTAATCTCTTCCCTAAGTCTTTTTTGTTCAATTTTTACAATTTGGTAAAGTAACATAGCATAAAAACTGCCATTTTAAATTATTTTTGTTTTATTTTGTTTTGTCTTTGCTGCTCTTGGGATTGAACCCAGGGCCTCCACACAAAGCTACATCCTCAAACCTTTTTATTTTTTTTTTATTTTATTTTTCATATTGAAACAAGATCTCAGTCAGTTGCCCAGATGAGCTCAAACTTCTGATTCTTTTGCCTCAGCCTTCCAGAGTGCTGAGATTATAAGCCCGTACCACCACACCTGGATCATTTGAAATATTTTTAAATGTACATTTCAATGGCATTAAATGCATTTATAATGAGCAAATATCACCACCATCCACAGATCTCTCTTCAACATGTAAAATCAAAACCTTCTATCCGTGACAGTCTATGTCTTGCCTCCTCTCACTCCTAGTAACCACCATTGTGCTTTCTGTCTTCATGAATCTGACTATTCAAAGTGTCTCGGATAAGTGGAATAATGCAGTGTTTGTCTATTTGTGACTCACTTTTTAACTTCTTATCATACTCTCAAGGTTTATTATTATTGCAGCATGTGTCAGAATTTTGTTCTTTTTAAGGCTGAAAAATTCCCTTCTGTAGATAAACCAAACTGCACATGTCCATTCATCTTCTATGGATATTTGGGTGACTTCCATGTTTTATCCACTGTGAATAATGGTGCTATGAACACAGACTTGCAAACATTCTCTTTAAGACCCTACATTCAATAAGCTCAGAAAAGGAATTATTGGATCACATGATAAACATATCTTTAATTTTTCATATACTGTCAATTCTGTTCTCCACTATAGCTATACTATTTTACATTCCTGCCAATAATACATGTAATTTGCATTACTTTGTATCTTTGCCAATGTTTATTATTCTCTGACTTTAAAAGCAGCCATCATGATAAGTATGAACTGGTATTCCACTGAAGTTTTGGTTTGTATTTCTTTAATGATTGATGATACTAAGCATCTTTTCATGTGGTTATTGGCCATTTGTGTATTGTCTTGAATGTCTGTTCAAATCCTTTGTCCCTTTTTAAATTGGATGGTTTTTGTCATAACTGTTATTGTTGTTATGAGTTTCTGAGTTCTTTATTCACCCTGGGTATTACTCTTATCAGATACAGTTTGTAAGTATTTTTAATTATGTGGGCTGTCTTTTTCAGTTTGTTGGTCCTGTTTTTTACCACAAAAAATTTTTTTGGCATTTTTATATAATCCAAGTTGCTTGTATTTTTTTTGTTGCCTTTGCTTTTGCAATTATTTCAAGAAATCATTGCCAGATGTAGTGTTGTTAAGCTTTCCTCTTATGTTTATTTCTAAAAGTATCATAGTTTTAGGTCTTACATTTAATTCTTTGTTTTCTTTTGGGTAAATTTTTGTATATCTGAATAATAGTTCAATCTCATTTCCTTGTATGTAAATACGCAGTTTTCAAAAAGATTTTACCTTTTGAATAGCTTTGGTATTATTGTCAAAAGTCATTTGACCATATGTGCCAGGATTTATTTTTAGCTCTCTACTTTATTCCATTAATGTATCAGTATGGGTCATGTTATGCCCATACCGCACACTAGTACCCCATTGTTTGGATTACTGTATCTTTGTTGTAAGTTTTAAAATCAGACAGTGTGATTTTTCTACATAGCTTGCAGCTTTCTATTCCTTGTGTTCAGTTGATGTTTTTATATTGAAATATTTAATTTCTTTTCTTGATTCTTTCTATATGTATTCCATAGCTATTTTTCTTGGTGGTTACCAGAGAGATTAAAAGTAGCATCTTTAATATGATATGCTATGATTTGGATCTGGATGGCCGCCAAAAGTTCGTGTGTTAAAGGTTTGGTCCTCAGCATGGCACTGTTGGAAGTTACTGGAATCCATTAACAGATGGGAACCACCAGGAACTATTAGGGCACTGGGGTATGCCTTTGAGGGGACAGTGGGTCACTGACCTCTTCCTCTCTGTTCTGTGTGGTCACCATGAGGTGAACAGTTTTGCTCTACCACATGCTCCTCACCATGGTGTGTTGCCAAGTGGCGGACACAAGAATAGTGGGCCCAATTAACCATGGATTGAAATCTTCAAATCTCTGAGTCAAAATAAACTGTTCCCCCTTACAATTTGATTGTCTCAAGCACTTTTATAGGAATGTAAGGTTGACTAACATTATAACATGCTACTTTGAATTTATGCCAGATGAACTTCAACAACATACAAAAATCTTCTTTTTGTAATAACGCTGATCCTCCCTGCATGCTTTGATTAATGATGTCACAGATTTCCATATTTATTCACTATATGTTCAAAATCATAAATAATATTTTATTTATTTATCTTTTTATTTATTGGTGCCAGGGATCAAACTCACAACCTCACGCTTGCCAGGCAGGTGCTTATGCCACTGAGCTAAATCCCCAGTCATAAATAATATTTTAATGGGTTGGTATCTTATATTAGGTAGGAAATAAAACAAAAGTTACAACAACGCTATCTTTAAGGCTAAAACTTCCTCTTCTTGACTCATATAGAAAACACAAAATTGAGTTACAAGCCATTATTATAATAGTACTATCTTTTATGCTTTCTGTGTATTTACCTACATTGAGATCTTTATTTCTTCATGTAGCTCCAAGTTACTGTCTTTGATTTCACCATACAAGACTCCTTTGAAGATTTTTTACAGGGTGAGTCTAGGGATAATAAATTCCCTCAGGGGTGAATATTATATCAAAGAGGTATTAGCCACTACTGCAAATCCACATGGCTCACTAAAATCTTGGGTTTTAATGTTTGTAAATACATCAGTCCAGAAGTGTCTTCAAAACTCTCAGAATTCTATTCTTTCCAATATGGTCATGACTTTGACATATCAGACTTAATAAGGCTGAGAAATTAAATTCCTGAGAATCCTGTTGCTCTTATAATTTGATCTTGGTCTTGTTCCTCAGTGTACTCTGTTCTTTGGCTGTATGAAATTGTAGTAACTCCACATTCTGCCCATCTGACCCTTGGAGTAATACAGAGGATTGAAACACCCAATCTATTAGATGTCTGGTACGAGTTCATGTCCTCTAAAATTGAGGAATGAATTTTAGGAACAATAGAGGTTAAGAGCAGAATATATTTATTGAAAGAAAGAAAGCTTCTGTCTGAGAGAGACAGAAGAAGTCCTGAGTGGGTTTCCAAAGACTGTCTTTTCTAGGGGCTTTTATAGAGCAAAACCAAGAGGTGAGATGGGTCCAAAATGGGGAAAACATGGGAACTAGAAAGGGAGGTGGGCATGAGGTGGAACAGAACTATGGTCAACCCATAATATTAATTGTTCAGGTAAAATTGACCAAATCAGGGACAAATAGGGGAAGCAAGTCACGTAGTAAGCAGGCATTCTTAAATAGGAGTGATTCTTTCTGAAGGGGTTTGGGACGGTGACTCTTGGCTTCCTCAAGGTGATCCATACCTATTTAGAATATCAATCCCTGATATTTATACTTAGGATGTGATTGCATTGGTTTTGCCTTTTGTCTTGAGATCTGGCCCTCAGCAGAGGTGTCTGTCTCCTGCAAGGTTGCAAGGCATCTGGGCTTCTGCACTGGTGCCTTCTAGGGCCCAGCCCTTCTGACTGCCTGTAATATTTCTAACTAATTCAGTAGTCTATAATAGGACTACTAAAATGAACTATTGATTTTCTTTACACAGTATTATCAGCCAATCCCAAAACTTTAACCCAAGTTCCATCCTCATTGTGCTTATCATCCCCACAAACCTCTATAAAGAAATTGAAGCATTTCCCCATTGATGCATTTCCACAGGTATTCCATCCTAAGTTATTGTGAATATGTTTTTCAAACTTGCACTACATAACACACCAAGAACTTCCCAGGTTCCACTTGCCATGAGTGATTGGAGTCCCTGTTGTTCCTCATTGTACCTAGCTGTGACAGTCTAGTCTCAAAATCCTGTGTTAGATTCTATCACCTCAAACCACTCCAAGCAACAATTTTTTAGTCCAAATTCCCTATGAAGCCCTGAAATGGAGCCTTCCCTTCAGGAAGCTTATTTGGGAGTGCCTATAGGATTAAGTGCCAAAGAAGAAACAGCATGGCAGAGGAGCGTGCTGGAGAAAAACTGTGCCCATCATGACAGCCTAGAAGGGAGGATCCAGGAGGAAAGATACGCCCTTCCAGGTCATGCCCCCAGTGAGCCACCACCTCCAACCAGGCCCCACATCCTAACAAAAGCCAGCAATAGCATGCCCTTAATCCCGTCACCTTCCAAACTCCAGAATACCAACATCTCCTTAAATGGGAGTCATTTTAACCCTAAACCACAACATTCCAGTAATAAAAGTCTCTAGATTAGCCCCTAAAAGTAGGATATGAGCTAATGTTGAAGAAGTGGTTGCTAGAAGTAAGAAACACAAAGATTTGAACAGCTAAAGAATCAGTTCATATGTCAATGCACTCACCAAAGGAAGGGTAAGACTGTGATGGTAGAAAATAAAAAAAAGTAAGAACCTGCTAAAATCATCAGTGAAGAAGAAAAAGATGCCAGGTGGTTGGCAGATCAAAAAGAAGTGGTAGTGAGTAGCAAATTACAACTTACTAAGTTATGATTGGCACATTAACTTACTATTCGAAAAGCTAATGTTTAGAGACAATGAGGGTGAAATGATGTTGAAATGGCAATAAAAGCAAAGAGGCCCATCCATACTCAATCCCTAGAAATGTGCTATGAGAGAAAAAAAATTGTTCAGTGTTTGTGGAGAAATCCAAAATGGTCAAAGGATAGTCAGATTTAAGTCAAAAAAGAAATGGGAATGTTTTGAGAAGAAGTAAAAGAGAAGGCTCAAGTATGCGTCAGAGTTCCAGAAAACAGAGTATGTACATGGATAGGCATAAAAGAGCTGGAAATGATGCAGGGAAGGATGGTAATACCGGAAGTGGGGAGTATGAGACTAAATCAGAGTAGAGGATGCCCAAGATTAAATGCAAGTGTGAGGCAGAGACCATGCATGCCCTGAAGGTTTGGATTTCAGGAGAAATCTAAAATCAGGAATGTACACACTGGAGAAGATGTATACTGGTGAATCCTTAAGACAAAGTGAATACTTGATTTTAACTACAGAATTCTGGAATTGCCTCTTGACAAATTTTACAGTTAAATTCATGAGCAAAGGGCAGTCCCATGACCCCAGAAATCTCCTTTTGGCTTTCTTAATCCCAGAGTGAGTAGGGTCATGACCAAATGAAGGGTGAATAACCCAGGGAAACCAGTCTTGATATGACAGCTGCACTTCTGAACTCAAGTTGTCCAATTAAAGTGATAATTGGAGTTCCTAAACAGAGTCCTCTTCAGGATCTTATTTTCTCTTGCATTCTGGATCCAAGTCTAAACTATGTGGAAGAAGTCTGTATGCTGAAAAGACCATGAAGCAATCCACAGAGAAAAGCAGAGAAGAAAGAGGAATAGTGGACTTTACCTCATTATAGTCTCACAATCCAGATTTTTAAAGCCAATGTGGGCCACACCCATCTAGACGTTAGCCAGTGTGTCATACATTTTTATTACTTTGACTCAAATTACATTTGTGTCACTTGCAACTGAACATGCTTGACTTACACATATTTAAAACAAACACATTTTACACAATAGAATAATTCCAGATTCCAATTTTGAAAGTTACAAGTGGAATGACCTTAAAAGTTTATCTAATCCATTTCCTTGCCTTCAAGCAGAATGACACACCACCCAAGACTGCATGTGGATTTTTAATAAATGCCATCTGTTACTGACATATGCCTGTGGGATTTGTATGTGTAAATTACAATTATGAGATAGTCAAAAAATAAAGAAACAACCATAACAGATCTGTCACCTACCTTAGAAGGCAATGAATCATATTAAAGAGTACATATTTTGTTTCTCTTTTTGAAAGGGCACTACTAATTACTTTAGAATTTTATTTTAAACAAAGCTAAAAGTGCCTTGCTGAGACTATCTCAAAACATCTACTTTATAAAAAAGTAGACTCAGCTACCAAAATTTTGCATGTAAAAAAATCTTGTCTGACAACTACTTGTGTGCTGCTATTAACAATGCTGTATGGGAATAGAAGCATAAGTTCATGAAAAACACACAGTCTTCCCAGAACTGTAATGACATCATTTCTGACATTATCAATGGTGCTTCCAGCAAACACACTCTGCACACTAGGGCAATATTGGTGTTTCTGACATGAGAGCCAGGAATGATGATCAATACTCAACAAATAATAAAGGATTTTCTGTAAGGTTAAGAGAGAGATTTGATTAGGATCATAAAAAGGTACAACTAATAGGTAAAAGGGATGAAATCATATCAGGTTAGGTAGAAGAACATTTCATTATTGCTGATACCATACAAACATACAAGTAATACTTGAAATCAGATAGTCTTTAGACTTTTGCATACCAAAGTGTGGAAGGAAGCCTATTTCAGGCCAGACACTGTGAAGGAGTGACATATGGTGACTGCTCACTCCAGACATCAAAACAGTGGCTATGAAATTCAGGTCTGTCCCAGAATGTTGCCCTAGAGAGCCCTTTAACTAAGACTTTATAAAGACAAGGAAAAGAGTAGTGTTAAATGGAGTTTAATGATGCCATTCAGAGCGACCCATAATTTACTTAGCAAATTAAAAACGGTGTGAGTTTGTAAATAACTATATGTCATGTATCTATCAGCTTGTGTGTTATATGCATATATGGCAGTCTAATTCTGTACAAGGACTATTGTAGACTATCACACTGGGAATAGTGCTACAATGTATTTTTTCTTAGAATACTCCAGACTAGACAGGCATGCTGTTGCTTCATCTCTAACAAATACCAGTCACTGGAAGGACCTGGAATAAAATGTGGAGTTCATATCAAAGGAGAACATTTGTTTCTTTGTGCAATTCACATCCCCATATATAACAAAAGAGATCACATTTTTTACAAATACTTCTCTTAACCCAACAAGCAAATTTCTCCTACTTCTGGCTGAAAGTGAAATGAGGTTATTTTGTAGTCAATAGTAGCACACATTTTGCATTTTGCATTTTTATGTTTTATAAGTTATATGTAATTTTTTAACCACTGAAATAGTTTCTACATTTTAAATTCTTGTTTATTAATTACATGTAATATACATGCTTAAAAACTTCTAATTTTATACCATTACCTGCATTTCCTAGAGTAAGTTCCACCGAATTCCAGTTGCAGGAAATATTTGACCCATAGTTTTTATTAAAAATTAAATATATTTCAAAAATGCCTTCGATAAAGTGGGACAGCCAGACACACAAACAGATTTATATAATTTTATGTAATCTAGCAGTCTCTAAGTGCTTATCAGCATAGAAAATTCTGAGGGAAACCTTACAGAGCAGGAAATGCCATGATGCAAATACCATAGAACCCAGAATGGAAACAATATTTCTAATGAATTTAACTTAAACAAGTAAGTTTACTATTTATGGAAAAAATTGTATGTTTTAACAGAATCAACTACATGTTCACATATAGATGTGTCAGCATTCCACCCTTTCTGGGTCATTAGTTATTCTTTTGGTGGGAAACCATCTTTATTTTTTCTTGCTCAGGTCACCTGCTAAGCAAAGATGGACAATGGTGAAATAGTTGGACTTGCTTCTGAATGTCTGCCCCCTTCTTTCCTTCTGTTTGTCCCATCTGCTCCACACAGTTCCACGTGCTATGTGACAGTTACTCATAAGTTTAATGTCCGGTATATGAATTGCAAGGAAGCTTCAGAATCCATAGCTGTACTTTTCCTTTGTTTTGTCTGTCTTTGGGACTTGTTTTCACTGATACAATCAAATACCTTTACAAAGACAACAAAATACAATCATAAGGAATTCAGGTTGGTTTTTAAGTAAGATCTTTGATACAAGAGCCAGCTTCCCAACAGAAAGCGGTTTTTCTACATGAGAAGATGTAAAACTCCGGTCTTCATGACCTAGAAGACAAAATATAAGTTGAGCAGTTAGGTTTAGCATTTACAGTTATCAACATTAACATCACCAGCTTTATTCACAAAGTTGATTCCAACAGTGGCTTTCTTTCCTCCTCCACATAAACCTTAAAGGTTTCCTTTGGTTTTTTAAACTTTACTTCAGCATTTTCATAAAGCATTTCTCTGCTCTATCTGGATTTACTAATGGCATGAGTATATCACGAATCTGGCCCACCCTTTTAGGTTCATCTTTATAGTGCTCTTACTAGCTATTAAATATAAGGTTTAAAAATACCCAACCCTCTGACAGCAAGCTGAATAGTCCAAAGGCTCATCACCTAGGACATTTTTTCCTTCTCTTCTGTAGAACTATTTCTAGTTCGATCATTTAATCTTCACTACTCCTGCAATTTTTATCCCATCTTCAAATTTTTATTTAAACCTTCAGCTTACTAGAAATTTAAAAGTGGAATCAGTCAGAAAATGAGCAGTATTAAAGAAATAAGATAAAAAGTCTCTAAAGATATTACTGAAAATGAAAATATCCCCTCAATAAAACCCAAAAGCTTAAATGTGGATTTTCAGGTTCTTCATTACTTCACTGTTTTCTATTTCAAGTCTGGATAATTTCTTACAACAGATCTATGCCACCCTATTAACTTCATCCTTACAGTGTTCCTAGCAGCTTTTAGTACTAAAGGGAGATACTAAGTAAAGGGAGATAAAGCAATGGATCAATAAATAATGAATACAAAAATTATTCCACTACACTGTCAGAGGTGAGCAAATTATACACTGAACATGGCTAGGTTTGGTTGACTCAGATATTTAGTGCTTTGTTCAAAGAACAATGTTTTATATTAAGGTTTTCTAACAGGTCGATTAACTTTGCAGTTCCTTGATCAGAAACAGCATTCATAAGCCAAATGTGTTATTTGACAATTGCCCACCTTCGTTAAGCTGGTTGCCTGAGCAAGAGACTGGGTAGGGAGCCTCACCAAAAGAAAAAGAATCAACTGAAAAGACAGTCACTCAGAGAATAATGCATTTTCATACTTACTGGCAGAGAACTTACTCATTCAAATTATGCATTTCCAAACAGCTTGTCTCAAATGCCCCAAATTTTTACATGCTGTAAAATCCCCTAGTAAGTTGTTTCCCTCTCTTTTCAGCATTAGCTCATGAGAGTTCTTCACATGAATGATAAATGATCACCTCCTTTGGGAAATGTTCACGGTCTGCCTTTGCCTTATGTGGATTATAGTGTCTCCCTTTCTCATGTGCTCCCTCCCCCATCCTACCTAGATCTGAATTGGGAACTACTCTTATGTATCCTACACCTCCTTTTTGCAATGACATTTAGCAAGTGTATCAGCATACCTTATGAAATAATTATTTGTACATCTTCCCCAGAACTGTTTTTCAGTATATGTATCTAACAAGAAGTATCTCCTAAGAATTGGAAAATAAAATAAACGCTGCCCTCTTTGGCTGGAATTTAAAATCATCATAAAATAGATGAATACATGTTTTCAGTTTACCAAAATCAGATCGGCTAACTCTGATCCTTTATGCATGTATCTGTTTGCTAGAAATTAGTTCTCGGTAATTTGCAGTAAGGACAGTGTTGTAGTCAGGGGTTACAGGGAGAACAACTGCATACAGAACACAGAATTTGTAATACTGTTTTATAATAGTCACCCAGAGTTAAACACAAGAAAGTACAGGAAAATCTGTCCACAACACTAAAGACCCAGGATATTCAGGCAATGGCGTAGATCCCACAGCAATGTCCTGCAAGAATCCAGCTAAAGACCCAAAATAACAATGCCTCCCACAAATCCAACTGGAAATCTAAGTGCCCACAGTAAAGACTCATGCCAGCCTATATTATGGTTCTGTGCCAGGAAGACCAAAGGTCAGTGGTGGAACTAGAAAGTCTACGTCAGTGGGTTAAAGGAGCTGTGCAATGGGTTGAGGGTTCTACATGGGAGCCAAGAAGTCACACTCAAAATAAGGAACGGGGCTGCCCTGAAGAGGACCATAGCCATCCTCAGCGGCAATGAGGTCCCATGGTCCTCCGATGTTGAGAACAGTCGAGCACAGGTCAGGAAGACCAGTGTGACAGCTTCTCCAGCACACATCTTCCCCTCCAGAGCCAGGAAGCAATGCTCAATGTGAGGAGCAAAGCTCCCCCAAGGTGAACCACAGCCACTCTCATTGATGAGGTCCCGAGCTCCTCTGATAATAATGGCCGAATCCATATTGGGGAAGCCAGCATGACAAGCACCTCCAGGAGAACCATCGACTCAAAACAGCAACTCTTAAAAGAACCCACAATGCCTTGCTCTTCTCTATGTCTCTATTTATGCTGGCAACTTTTTTCAGGTGGACCATCTTTACTCAACACTATGCTGCTATAATTTGACTGGTGCTAAGTTGACCACCAGTTTTTAATCCATAACAGACAGTGTCCTCTCCGCCCCTCTGATCTTGTGCACTGAGATTTGGGAAAGACAGAAACATCAAGGTGCTCCCTGCTCTCCAATCTAGTTAGGACAGTGTTGTTACTGTCAGATTCTAAAGGGCAATTTACTCTGCCCTGGCTAAGCCTGGGCTCAGAAATCATTCACTAATCATCTCAAGGTCACAGCTCTTACTGTTCAGTCCATTTACATTGATCCATCCCACCGTCAGAGGTCATTTTCCCCCTTAGAAACCTACAAGGGTCTCATTTTAGGAATTCAGCAGACACCCAACACAGCCTTCTGTTGTTCTACCAGGTCCAGGGCTAGGTACTCTGAGAATTCCTCCACTTCAGACACTAACCTGCTTTCCTTTTCCTTTCTTCAGGACCTAAATGAACTTCCTCAAAGCGACTTTCTCCTGGAGGAGGGGTAGAATAAGGACACTTTAGCTTTGCAATAATCTTCTCTCTTTTCTGAGGTCCGATTAGAGACAGTAGATATTTCTTTCACTTCAGATTAGTGCACATGTTGAGCTTTCTTCAGCGGAAAACACCAGTCATGCACGTCAGCAAAAACAAGGCATCACTGAGGCAAACACCATAAGCACCAACTCAAGGGCACACCCCAGAAGAGGGAGCCTTATGCACATTTCCTAGTGCTGTAGCCTTCTTGCCGCACCTACTTGATTGTGATGATGGACCCACCTTGTCACTGTAGCTTAGCTTCCCATGTCCTTCTGTCCATGGAATAAAAATGTAAACAAAAATGTACAGGGGCTTTCTTATTGCAGCTTGCCTGACAGTTGCTTTTGCATACTGCAGAATAACACTTCGGCATTCTGCTTTTGTACATTAGTCTTAGGAACTTTGATGATGTGAATCTTTGCCTGGAGAAATGAATTCTTTATCTATGAACTGATAGATTATGAAAGATAAAATATATCAAAGCAAGGTCAGGCTACCACAGTCTTGAGAAACTATCAGTAAGCTGCCCCAGCAGGTGTTTTCCTGTTTCTCTGTAGCAGTCGAATTCATACAAGGGTCTCACTGTCTGCTGAAAGATTAAACATTATAGATTCCCATAATACTGTATAGATTACAGAACATTTCTCCAAGTATTATCTTTTTTAATCCTCACAACAATGAGGACTATAAATGTTTAAATCCCATTGTACGGGAAAAGGAATCCAAGAATTTTAGTCATTTGCTTGAGATCACAAAGAGTCAACAGTCAAGCTACAATACAGTCAAAAAAGTGACTGCGAGTATTTTGTACTTAGACCCATCATTAACACCTCATTATAAAAATATCTTTCAAAACAAAAAAACAATAGTGGAGCAACTAATGGTTATGCAGCTTTTACTTAGGTGTAGGATACTACTCTAGTTAATTTACGTAAGTCGATTTGAATTGTCCCTACAATAACCCTATGAGTTAATGCAAATTATTATTTTCATGTTACAGGTGACCAAACTAAACCTCAGAGACACTAGGTAGACTATCCAAAGTCATCAGGTAAGAAAATGACAGAGATCAGAATCAAATCAACACAGTATTGCTCTCAAAGCTTATGTTAGTTTTTATCTGATACCGTACTGAGAAGATATAAAAATCTCTTGCCTGTTTGAACAACTGAAATCTTATATTCTGCTTTCACTTGACTTTTTGTGTGCAACAGTGATCTTTTCCATTTGGTTTAGTAGCCAAGTTTGAAATTTCATTTCTATGCACATAGCGCATCAGGCCTGCACTTGGAAATCTGTCACTCATTCCAACCACACCACATCTGCTGACTTATATTTATTAAGACAAAGACAACCTAGAGACTGACCACTTATGTCTCAAATTCTAGATTTCCCTAATCTCACTCAAACTGCTTCCCAGTAAGTCCAATTTATATTAGACAAGATAAAATGGAAGTTCATTCTCCTGAAAGATAATTCCACTGAAATGATAAACCTTGAATAAATTCCATCTCCCACCTTCCTCTATGCATTTACCAGATTTCCAAGACAGTTTGTTAGATGCTGACATGTACTTCAATAGGTATTTGATCCAACTAATATTTTTAAGAACTAGAGATTGACTCCAGGGCCTTCCTACTGAGTTACATATCTAGCCTATATAATTATTATTTTTTTTGAGACAAGCTCTTTCCAAATTGCTAAAACTGTCCAGACTGGCTTGACCTTTTTTTTTTTTTGGTCTTTTTGAGACAAGGTCTCACTCTGCTGTTCAGGTTGGCCTTGAACTTACTTGGTAGCCCATGCTGGCCTTGAACTCACAGCAATCCTCCTGCATTAGCCTCCTGATGGCTTGAACTTCTGATTCTCCTGCCTCAGCTACCAGATTTCTAGGATCACAGGTGTGCTCAATCACGCTGGCTTCCTGCTGAATCTTTACTGACTTTTCTGAAAGCATTCTTTCCTTGAGCTACCCACCCCTTTCTTCTAAGTCCATAAATTATTATAGAACCGCTAAGACCTTTGAGGCCCAATCCTGAGCTACATCCTCTGAGACATAAGATAAAGTCCTTGTTGTCAAGAAATTGCTATCTATTAGAGTTAAAAGAAGTTCACCAATGACTATTAGCAAAACAGTATTACCAGCTACAAAAGCTATTTTTTAAATAAAAGAATATCAGAAAATCTAGAGTAGTGACTGTTCCCTTTGTCATAGGGAAACAGGAAGGCCCCATAAAGGAAGTCATATGTATGATTGAGTTGAGTGAGGTGTAGACAAATGATGCTGTTTTAGGTAAATCAAGTGGCATGAGAAAAAACGGGTAGGGATGATACAGAACACTTACCTAACTTGGCTAGAGGCCTATATTCATTGAAGGATATAGCAAAACACCTGGAAAATTTGAACAAAGAAACTGAGTTATGGAAAAGCTAAAGGACTCAATGAAGGTCATCAAACTACTTAGAAAATTTGGATATTTATTCTTACTTTCATGCTCCCTATTTTAATCAGTGTGCTATAAGACAAAATGAAGTTTACTCATTTCCTTGATTGCATTAGAGTGAGGTACACAGTTGTGCTCACGCTGGACTAGTCTGGCTTCCACTAACCTTTCCAAGTGATAGACATGGGTCTAGTTTTGTCTTCGGCATGCGGAAAGCCAATTTTTCCAGCACCATTCATTAGAGAGGCTGTCTTTCTTCCAATGAACATGTTTGGCCCCTTTGTCAAAAATAAGGTGGCTGAGTGTTTTTGTAGCTGTGTCTGCATCTTCTAATTTGTTCCAATGATCCTCATGTCCGGTTTTCCTTTTTTTTTTTTTTTTTTTTTTTTTGCCAGTACTATGCTGATTTTATCACAGTAGTATTGGAGTATAATTTCAAGTCAGGGATTGTGATACCTCCTGCCTAGTCTTTGTTGTCCAGGATTGCCTTTGCTACTTTATGTCTCTTCTGTTTCCAAATGAATTTTAGAAATATTTTCTCTAGATCTGTGAGATATGCAAGTGGTATTTTGATCAGAATTGCATTAAATCTGTATAACAGTTTTGGGAATATGGCCATTTTCATAATGTTGGTTCTTCCTATCCAAAAGCAAGGGATATTTTTACATTTTGTAATCTCCTTTTTCAGAGTACTATAGTTTTCTTTATATAGATCTTTTACATCCTTTGTTAGATTGATTACTAAGTATTTTATTTGTTTGGATGCTAATGTGAAAGGTGTTATTTTCATAATTTCTTTCTCAGTGAGTTTGGTGTTCATGCACAAGAATGCTATTGATTTTTGAGTGTTGACTTTGTACCCAGCTACACTGCTGAATTTGCTTATTAACTCTAGTAGTCTTCTGGTGGAGTTTTGGTGGTCTTCTGTGTAGAGTATCATATCGTCTGCAAATAATGATAATTTAACTTCTTCCTTTCCTGTCTTTATTCCTTTTATTTCTTTCTAATTCCTAATTACTCTAGCTAATATTTCCAGAACTATATTGAATAGGAGTGGAGACAGTGAACATCCTTGTCTTGTTTCTGATCTTAGGTTAAAAGTTTTCAGGTTTTGTCCATTTAGTATGATGTTGGCTATTCATTTGTCATAGATGGTTTTTATCAGATTGAGATAGAGAACACCTATTCTGATTTTCTGTAGAGTTTTTATCATGAAGGAGCATTGGACTTCATCAAAAGCTTTTTCTGCATCTATAGAGATGATCATGTGATTTTTGTCTTTGGCTCTGTTGATATGGTATATTATATTTATTGATTTGCATATGTGGAACCATCCCTGCATTCTTGAGATGAATCCCAATTGATCATGGTATATAATCTTCTTGATGATTTGCTGTATTCTGTTTGCTAGTATTTTATTGAGAATTTTTGCATCTATGTTCATTGGGGAGAATGACCAGTAGTTCTCCTTTTTGGTTGGGTCTTTCTCAGGTTTGGATATGAGAGTAATACTTGCCTCCAAGAATGAGTTAGGGAGAATTGCTTCCCTTTCAATTTCATTAAAGAGCTTGAGGAGTTTTGGCATCAACTTTTCTCTAAATTTCTTGTGCAATTCAGCTGTGAATCCATCAGGACCTGGGTTTTTCTTTGTTGGTAAATTTTTAATTACATTTTCTATTTCATTAATTTATATTGGGTAATTAAAAAATTTTGTATCTTAATGCAGCTTTGGTAATTCATACATTTCTAGGAATCTGCCCATTTCTTCTGTGTTTTCAAACCTAGGAGAGTAAAGATTTTCAAAGTAGGTAATGATATTCTGAATTTCCACAGGATTTGTAGTAATTTCAACCTTTTCATTCCTCATTGCAAGAATTTGAGTTTTTTCTTTCCTATTCTTGATAAGGTTGACTTGGAGTTTATCAATTTTGTTTACTCTTTGTTATTTTCTTAGTCTTTATGATTTCCTCCCCTCTATGAGTTTTGGTCTTCACTTGCTCTTGTTTTTCTAGAATCTTGAGGTGCAGCATTACGTTGTTTATTTGTGCTCATTCTGTTTTCCTGATGTGAGAATTCATTACTATATGTCTCCCTCTTAGAATTGCTTTCATTGCATCCCACAGGTTCTGGTATGTTGCATCTGCATTTTCATTTAATTGTAGATACTGTTTAATTTCTTCTTTAATTTCATCTATGACCCATTGGTTATTCAGGAGGATGTTATTTTATTTCCATATATTTATGGAAATAAATATAGTTTTTGCAGTTTCTTTTGTCATTAATTTCCAATTTCATTGCACTACGGTCAGATAATATGCATTGGATAATTTCAGCTCGTTTGTATGTACTTAAGCATGTTCTATGGATTAACGCATGGTCTATTTTAGAGAACATCCCATGTGAAGCTGAGAGGAATGTGTATTCTGAACTAATTAAGTGGAGCACCCTGTAATCATCTAGTAAGTCCATATAGTCACAGGTTTGGTTTGGTTGTATTATTTCTTTATTGAATCTTTGTCTAGTTTATCTATCTCTTTGTGACAATGGGATATTAAGTTCCCCTGTTACAATTGTGTTATTACATACTTGATTTTTCATGTCTGTTAGTATTTGTCTTATATAGTTGAGTGCTCCCATATTTGGTGGATATATGTTTATGATTGTTATCTCTTCCTCTTAGATTTTTCCTCTGAGTAGGTCATGACCTTCTTTAGCTCTTTTGATCATTTTTGATTTGAAATGCACATTGTCTGCAAACAGAATAGCTACCCCTTGTTTCTTCTGGGTTCTGTCACATGGAATATTGTTTTCCATCCTTTACCTTGGTCTGTCAGGTTCTTTTTGAGTTAGATGTGTTTCTTATATACAGCATATTGTTGAATCTTGTTTCTTGATTCATTCTGCCAATCTATTTCTTTTAATTAGTGAATTGAGGCCATTTATATTGATGGTTATTACTGATGTTTATTGGCTTATCTTTATCATGTTGTTTTCCTGTTATTGGTTCCCTGATTTTCTCCTTTATTTAATTGTTTGCCCTGCTTGGTGATTTCTTTCTGCTGTTGGTCTGGGAATTGTGGTCATTTTTATCTCTATCTACAATATCTTTCAATACTCTTTCTAAGGTTGGTTTGGTGGGCATGAATTTCTTCAGTTGTTCTTTGTCATGGAAGTATCTTAATTCTCCATTAATTTTGAGAGATAATTTTGCAGGGTACATCAATCTGGGTTGAAAATTGTTTTCTTTCAGGGTTTGAAATACTTCACTGCAGAGCCTCCTTGATTTGAGTATTTGTGTTGAGAAGTCAGTTGTGATTCTAATGGACTTTCTTTGTTAGATGATCTGTTTCTTTTCTATAACAGCTTTTAGTATTCTGTTTTCATGCCGAATTTCTGAAATCTCGATTATTATATGTCTAGGTATAGACTTATTTCTGTTATGGCTGCTTGGAATTCTATATTTCTCATTTATTTGCATATCAAATTCTTTTTTTCCATGCTTGAGAAATTTTATGCTATTACTTCTGAAAATAGTTTTTTTTTAATGTCATTTGCATTGACTCCTCCATGTTCATTGGCATTTATCAGTCTTATATTGTTTTTCTTTGCATCATTTTGGAGCTGTTGAATTGTTATTTCATTGTCCCTTGTTATTTTTAAGCGTTCTTTCCTTTTGTGGTAATTAGCTACGATCATGTCTTCAAGGTCTGAAAGTCCATTTTCAGTTTCCTCTTTATTTAATTGCTTGCCCTGCAGTTTTGCCAGCTTTCAAAAGAATTTTTGATTTCCTGAATATCTCTTTGAATCTGTTTCTTGCATTCTATTTCTTTCCTATATTGTTCATTCAAAGTTTCCATCATTTTCTCATGTTTCTGTACATTTTTTAATCTATGTCTGCTCTAGCTATGCTGAGCAACTCCTTCATTAAGGTTCTCCTTTCTTTACTTGAGAGATTATTTCTGATCTGATTTCCTCTATAGCCTCATAGATTCATTTCTTTACTTCACTTGCTATCTTTACAGAAATTTCAGGTGTATGACTTCCAGTGCCCTGTATTTTGATGTCTCCTGAACTTGTTCCAGAAGAGCTGGGGGTTTGAGATTTGCATTTTGCTTTTTTATTTTGCCATTTTCACCTCTTGGTTAATATTTAGGTATGTAGTTTCAATCCCACTAGTGTCAACTGTCAGTTGTGTGTGTCTTAGCATCCTACTGTGTGGCTGATGTTCACCCAGTTGCTGGGTCCTGCAGTGAGGTGAGTGGTCAGTCACCTGAATTCCTTCTGCAGGGCCAGTGGGGTGAGTCTTACATTCTTCCTAGGCTGACTAGCCTAGGAGTATTTATGTAAACCAACCCTTAGTTTGTATTGTTACTGAGACTTCAAACTATTCTAGGTCACCAGACCCACCTGTCCATGGTGTGCACCCCATCTGGAACCCGACTGTGTCACTGAGGACCTCACAAGCCCAACTGGGTTCCTCTGGGCAGTGGAGGCCTTGCCAGCACTCTGGCTAGCCCACCCAGGGTTCTTTGTGTCAAAGAAGGGCTCACCGTGTTCTTGCCAGCCTGCCAAGGTCTTCCAGGTGAGGGGGGGTTTCTCAAGGCTCCTGCCAACTCATTGAGGTCCTCTGCTTGGTGGAGTGGACTCACTGCACTCTCACTGGCCCGCCAAGGTCTCTGGGTTGGTGGAAATGGTTGCTAAGGCTCCTGTTAGCCCACCAACGTACTGCAGGTGGAGAAAGAGGTGGCCAAGGCTTCTGTGGACTGCCAAGGTTGTGCAGGTGAGGAGAAGGGGTGACCAAGGCTCCCCTCAGCTGCTGAGGTTGTCCAGGTGTGGGAGAGGAGCAGCTGAGACTCCCCATGGCTGCTGAGATCTTTCAGGTCAATAAGTGGGTTTTGAGTTGCAGTTTGGGTGCTCATCTCTAAAAGGTTCACCATCAATGATAGACCATCTAGTTTTGGATAAATATGCTCTATGATGTACACACAGCCATGACATTCACTAATAACCAATTTCTCAGAACATGTTTGTTATATTAAGCAATACCTGGCTATAAATATAAAAGCTACATGTCAAAGGAGTATGAGAGCACTTAAATAAAACAGTGCTTATAAAAGATGACATTCCAATTGACAATGAGAAATGGGCAAAAAATTATTAGTATTAAATGAGCAAATAAATGTTGAAAGAACTTTGGAAGTCATAATTCAATTTGTGTGCTGTCTTAGTTACTTCTCACTCATTGCTGGGACAGAATACCTGATGCCCAAAATTAGGGAAGAAAAAGTTTATTTCTTACAGTTCTCCAGGGTTTCAGTCCATATTTAGTTGGCTCCAAAGCAGCCTGGCATGGTGGGGCAGCCATTCATGGCAGCCGTCAAACAGCAAGGTGAACCAGTGAGAGAGATAATGAGAGAGAGAGGTAGACACTCCTTGTTTACACTGTATGTTGGCTCCACCCCTGGGTGGGTGCAGCACTCACATTGCCAATCCCAGTGCTAGACAAAAAACCAATCACAAATGTCAGACTCAGCCCCACCCAAATTTCATGAGGCCTCAGGGGAACACAGGATCAAACCAATACATGTGCCTTAAAACAATTTCTAAGTTACTTGTAACCCTTTCACTGTGACAATAGGGATTCAATTCCAAATTACAAGTGTGCAGGGTCCAGCATCACAGGGAAGCTTGCCTGTCTGTAGTTGAGTGCCCATTTCTTCTGTGCTTGCACTAGCCCTTCTAGCATTTACAGCACATTGCTTACATTACTCTTAGAAGAAACATTCAGGTCTCTTTCACAAGTACTGTGACTATCATGCAGGTCACCCAAAACCTAGCCTCATACAATTATCTTTCCTGGAGCCGGGCATGGTGGAGCACACCTTTAATCCCAGCACTTGGGAGGCTGAGGTAGGTGGAGCGCTGTGACTTCGAGGCCCGACTTGGGCTACAACGCAAGCACAAGATTGGCCTGAGCTACATAGTGCAACCCTGCCTCAAAAAAGCTAGGGCTGGGAGTTTGGTTCAGTGGCTTAAGTGCCTTTCTGTCAGGTGCAAGGTTGTGAGTTTGATCCCCGGTGTGGGAAAAACAAAAACAAAAACAATTATCTTTCCCTCTACATAGACTTTTCCAATATCTGTTAATTTAATTTCAATCCAAGTTTTCCTCTAAAGATTTTTTTATGATTACTAAACTTACTAATTTTTTCTTCTATATTACCTACGAATCACCTGGAAAATTTATAAGTATTCAACTTGTCACTAAAAATATCTACTGGGTTAAAACAAAGAGAGAGTCCTGAACTACATACCTTACTATATCCCTCCTAGTTTATTAATCTACTAAACAGTACTAATAAGATGAATTAGATAATTCAACCAGATATATTTTCTTAGTAATCCTGTGTATTTCTTGCTCAAACACTTATTGTGAAACATGGACCAGGTACTCTGCCGAATGAGGATATAACTTCTCTTTCTCACTATACATAACTGAAAACTAAGTACTCATAAACTGTTATTCCCAACATGCATTCTTTGTTAGCTCATGCTGGTTCTTAGTAATCACTGATCTTTTTCCTAAGTGTTTAATATGTATGTTTTTCTTAAAACTCTTAATATGTATATAGGGAAGACTTTCTCCTTGGGAAAGATCTTGCAAGATTTCTTCTGCAGAAGATTTTCCAGGAAAGTTGATATGATTCCTGAACACACACATGAGCTCCGTGGGTAGGCAGTTTGGAGATGTGGAGGTGTAAGGAGAAAGAGGGAAACTCTCAGCCACATCTCTTCAGTTTATTGTGAAATGTGTTTATTTACAAAGCTCTTTATGTTTATAGGACAGATTACACAGTATCTTAGGTCTTACATGTCATACTACTTCTTTGGCAAATTTAGCAGACATTGCAAAGGATGGAACATATTCCAAGGCTTTTCATTTAATTTTTAATGGAAGCTATCATCTGCATAAGCAAAGAATAAACCAATTAATTTTGTTTCCTGAAGTCATTTCATTCAAAGACAACAGCTGGAAATTCCACTATTTCAGGTAGGCATTAGCAATTAAAGTTACAAATAATTAACATAGAATGCTGCAATTTTATTCTGCCCTGAAATTAGCAAAATGGTTCCTATTATAGATATGTCTTATCCAAAGGAATTGAAAATTGAGGCTTCCTTAGACCCTCACCACTAACTCTGTTTGTATCTCATTGTCCCAAATTTCTTGTTCTAAACAGCTTTTACAGAGCAACACTTTGGCAACTTGTTCTGTCACCTCTAGTGCACTTTGTCCAATAAATTGGGTCAATATACTTCCTATTCTCAGCCTTTTCTTCTGACGCAACAGGATCCTGGCATCATTCCAAACCTTCTGGGTCCCAGTCCTGGTTTCATAGAAGTTTTTTAAAAATCAATGGTACAAAAAATGTCTCCAGACAGCTCAGCTGACACAGTTGCAGGCAGGAGCTGGCTGGTGCTATTTGGTATTATCCACATGACCAGTCTGATAGAGACTTTTTTACTTCACACTTTACCCTTCCAACCAAGTCACCCAATCATTGCAATCAGTGCTTTTGCCTTAGGGTAAAAATAAGTAAATAGCAACATAGACTAGCACACCTACTGACCAGCCCTGTGAAGAGCAACAAAGGTAAATTTACCTTACCAGGGGCTAAATTGACTAATCTATTCCTGTTTTATTCTTTTTTCTTTCCCTTTTTAAAAATGCTTTGCCTGTTAACAAATTGTAATCCATGAAATTACTTCTTTGCAAGGAAACTTGCCATAGATAACATTATTCTTGCTAAAAGAAAATTGACTGAATCTGGTACCACTGGGTGAGAACACCCGGGGCTGGATACTGAAAGTCAAGGGGGAAAGGGTACGACTTAGTAACAAAGAGTGATCTTTTGCACTGGACTGTAGGAACTTCTTTAAAGGTTTTAGAAGGTATTTTTCCCTGCAATAGCCAAGGCATGGTATGATTCATCCAAAGAGCCTCATTTCAGAATTGGAAAAATAGAAATGTAAACCTATCCAACTTGGCGTGAAAAAATATAAATGGGTTTGAATAATTGAAAGCAAGCATACTTTACCATATTGCAGCCAAACCTCAAACAGCATGCAGGCTCCTGCTGCACAGGAAAGCCATTGAAAGCATTTTCATGTGTCATTCTTTCTACTTTTCCTTAAGAAAATGATAACATGAGGATTTATGTTATGATGACGAATACCAGATAAGAGCACCATGAAGAATGAGTAGGCCTATCTTTACACTGTTGGAAAGGCAGATGTTTGGGGTGGGGGGGTAAGCCTATTTATATTGCAAAAATCTGTCTGTGCTCTCTCTGTGCTGAGTAACAGGCTTTGGCACCCGTTACCATACCACGAGGTTTAGATGTTGAAGGTGTGAGAGGAAAGAAGGTTGCTGTAGGCAGTTCTATTTCTTTTGTCTGTATTAAAAGAAAAAAAGCATCATTCTAGTGAGGAAAATAGATGTTTTTATCAATAACTCTAGAATTTCACAGCTTTGCTTCACTTTTCCAACCTCTCTCAAATTAGCTCTTGGCTCTCACTATTATGCTACTGCATAACCTGCACTTTGTCAGAATGGAACATGCAGATCTGCCCCTGAGCATGGTAACCAAATTACAATCACAGTTTCACAGGGGTATATGTCATACAATCAGTTTCATTTAGAAACAGGCATTCTTACCAGCAGCTTCACACAAGCGAAGAAAAAAAATTAAAAAACAACCAGTGAACAAATAAAATAAGCTGATCAGTTGTCCCTGGAACACAGATTGTTTGACATAAAAGGTTAATTTCATCGGCAGAAAAATTACAATCAAAGCAGAAATGACAGTAATTAAATGGGAGTGAGTAGTGGCAACATCATATCCTGAAAAGCAGTGGAAAACTGGAGAGAAATGGGGGTGACTAACAGACCTCTCATTGAATTAACCCAGTGTAGATAATGCACAACAGATAAATTCCGAATTGATTAAGTAATGCAGAGGTAGCAAGAGAAGAAAGAAGATGACTTTCCACCAACAGTGAAAGGAGAGATTGTAATGCCTGTCAAGTGTGGGGTTTAAGAAAATATTGCCCCACACCTCCCATGTCTCTCCTAAATATTAATATCCTCCTCTACTCTCTTTTTTATATGCATTCCTTATATAAAGAGTAACATGGTTCTTCCATCAGAGTTAAGCAGGCAAAATCTACTGTTATGGCTTGTGTCTAGATGTCCCCCCAAAGCCTCATGCAGTTATAGAGTTTTTTTTTGGCGGTGGCTGAATCTAGAGTATGTGACTGATTTGTAGTGCAATGCTGGGATTAAGGGTTTAAATGCTGCACTTGCCCTACCATAGGTGGCCTGCATACAATATATGAGACAGGAAGAGTCTTCTCTCTCTATCGTTGCTTTTACTGTCTTCTACAACCATGAAGTGTTGCCCCTCTACCATGTGCCACCCTGCCTTGGAGCCACCAAATATGGACTGAAACCTCTGCAAACTGTGAGCTAAATGAACTTTTCCTCCTTTAACTTTGGGAGTTGGGTATTTTGTCTCAGTAACAAGAAAAGTAACTAAGACACCTAGCTATGGAGAATTCTGTTCTGAGTGATAAAATAAATATATTCTCCTTTCACTGAATTTGACTTGGTGATTTCCTGAAATAGAGTCACCTCAGCAGTGCTACTTGGAGAAGTTTGCTCTCACACTTGGCTCTGATACTGGCATTGCTCATCTACTCACTCCCTATGGCTTGTAGGTCATAGTGTCATAGGGTAAGAGTGAGCCATATCCAAACATCTGAAGAACTATTTTCTAACTTCACAGGCCCTCTATCCAGAACTGCACTCTAACAGCAACCCCATGCCTCTGGTGGGTAGATCTCTCCTGGGCTCTATAATTCACTCCTCACATCTAATTAATTCCATTTAGTCCAATAATCCCACTTTCCAAAATAAGAAGCACTGATAAGAGTCATCTGAAACTCAGATTCAAAACAAAAAAAAACAAAAAAAAAAAAAGCACTTACGAGGCTCATATTCACTAGGGCTTATTTTGTACTTTCAAAAGTTTGAATTTATAAAGTTAATGAGTTTTAAGAGGTTAATTTTCATATTTGTTGTGGTAGTATTTTTAATAATTATGAATTTGTTAATTCTAACTAAGGTCAAGCTACACATCTGAGAAAATTTTTTAAAAATTACTAAGGATTTTAAGGTTTGATTTGTTTAATTTGATATCAAAAAATCTCAACTCATAAAATACCATTACTCTTTTCAGCAGCAAGTAATTTCATCTAAAATCTATAAGAAGATTTATCAAGTGCTTACATTACAACTATGATGAGATCAGAGTGTTCCATGAGCTAAGACCTAAAGAAATATATTTGCTTCATTAAATTAATGATTGTACTGCTCACTCCATAAAGTCTCAGTGTTTCTGCTATGTATATGACCTCTTATGAACTAAAAGATAAACTCATGTCTTTCTGATTCTAAAATTTATGGCCTTTCAATTCCACATTTATATAACTTAGAAATCTCTTAAAACTAATCTATAGTAATGGCCTCATATAGATGGGTGGATTGACACTTCCCACTTCTGTATCAAGGTTTGCAACAAAAATGGACTACAGGCCTCAGGGATGAGTTAGACACAGATGCCATCTTTCTACATTGCTTTCCTATGTGGTCATTTTGTGTGAGCTGTAAATCTGAAAACAATAGATCAAAGTCAAATAATAATGTATCAAAGGTGTACTGTGTGGGGTGTTTGTGTTGAACTATATGGGCATTCATAGAGCAAAGTAACTGTTAGTGTTCATACAGATCAGCTGACAGATGAAACAAGATGCTCAAGGGAGTTGAGGGCAGTGAATATAACAAAAATATTTGACAGCTCTGGAGGAAGAGGAGAGATGGAAGATTGTTGGGCAGAAGACACTTCCAACTGCAGCGGAGTTCCAAATGCACTTCACCCAGGCTAATGAGGAGCCTTCAAGTCAAAGGGGTCCTGCATCTTACAGGAAGGGGCTGCCTTCTACACACATGATGCTGTCATTGGCTGAAATCGTCCTACCAGGAAGTGTGATTTCAAGGAAATTCTTCAGTTCATCCAGAAAAGAAGATGAAATGCTATCACTGTGCTCTGTTCTTCCTGCAGGAGAACTGATGATGTATTTTTTTTTTTTTTTGGCCACTACAACTAATGAATCTTTGCAACATTTCATTCCACTAAAATAGAGAGACTTTAACCCATTCAAAACATAGGCTATATCAAGGACTTGTAGAGGAAAGTAATTTATTTCATAAACTGTTATTAAGCACAGACTATAGTGCTTGTACTATGCTGTTTGCCATGCATAGGAAATGTAATTGAAACATAGTCTCAAAGAACGTATAAGTACATTTGTAAATGACAGAAAATAATATGCAATGGATGGGTATTACGTGCTAAAACCAAATAAGATGTAGTTCATCATAATATGGAAACATTTCAACATGCTTATGATATAGCCACTCACTTGGAGAACTTAATAAAATGCAAGTACAAAAAAAAGTAACTCTCATAGTCAACCACTTTGCAAGCATAAGCAGTAAAGCAAATAATACACAAGAAAAATTGGACATCTTCCTTTTTACAATAAAAGAATCTAAGATTTGTCAAATGATATAAAATTTCTTTTTTCACTAATAAGCTGTCTTACTAATTAGGTCTACTAATATAACAGCTAAGCAAATAAATTAAGTTCTTCAATTTTTATGTGGGGAGCAAAAATAAATAGCATAGCTAAAGCATTGCTAGTGACTGCAGTGAGAAAATGAAAGCAGAAAGGGAAATAGAAATTTGAAGAGGTGAAAAGGTTGACTGAAGTTTTATGTGGATGTCAAAAGAATAAAATCTATACTAAATCACGATAATAATTCATTAATTTAAGTTTTTATTCATGTTTTTATAACAGCCAGTTTTTTGTAGGTGCCAGATGGTGAAAACACATAGATTAATGAGCCATAATCACTGCCCTCACATTGCCCTCTGAATAGTGGAAGAAAGAAAAGTTAATAATCAATATTACATTTCAAAAATGCTAGTTTATGAGCTAAAAGTGAAATATCAATGTATCTTTATTTTCACATTTCTCAGAAAACTGGTGATGGAAATAATGATTGATTTCACCACATAAACAAAGGTTAAACTCCTCGATAGCCAACAAATCAATAATTGACAATGTTATGATGAGGGCTGTATAATTTTGTAAGTACTCCACAGATCCACCTAAATAAAAAGTTTGGGTGGTAAAGAACACACACGTGCACACACACACACACACACACACACACACACCTATTCCCAACATCCTTAATGAAGTTATGCACAGAGAATGCCATGAACTCGGTAGCAGTCATACGTGTGGACAAACTCCCAAAAGCTGAGTGACTTTCAAAGATCAAAGACAATGCATTAGGAGTGTTGAGGACTGCAAGATTGATACCCACTAGTTTTACAAGCCCTGGAAACCATAATTCTTTTCCAAAATAATCACAATCAAAATGGAATAATCCTATTATAATGGAAGCAAGAGGGAAAGGATTTGAGAGCAGTATGCATAGCCTTACAGGGTTTGTTTCACTGAAAGAAATATTGTTTGTGAATATGAGAAGATCAAACAGAATTTTGTCAGTGTAAGTCCTTGAGAAAAACAGAAAATTCTCATTTTTATGAGCAAAGCCTTACTCTCAAGAAACACAATTTGAAATGTACTAAAATGAGCAGAGCAAGATCACCCTGCGTAAAAATGGGGAGACGCTCCTGTGGGTTTGCCAGAAGCACTCAAAGGACGTGAGTCTCAGGCGGTGGTGCAAAGGTGGAGCTCCTGGGGCTCCTCTGCAGCTCACGGTGAAACAGACAGGAGAAGACTGAATTTTTTTTTCTCATCTAGGCTTAAATTTCAAACACAGAGCAACAGCCACAGAGAGGCTGTATTTTGAGTATTTCTCCTAGCAGAAAGGAAACTCTCAATCCAAGGAGCACTCCATAGGAAAATCACCCTCAGAGAATAAGAAAATTTACAAAGTTGAAATATGACAATGAAAAAAATCAGCATTATCTCTAATATTTAACATTTACACTTACAAGAAACATAATGAAAATTAACCTAATGATATGTCAATGAAAAGAGAATATGGTAGGCAAATTTGTCCACCAAGTAAGCAAAAATGACTTAAAGGAGATTCAGAAGATAAAAAAAAAACTACAGATTTGAAAATAGCCTGAATCCCAAAAGAAAAACTGAGAAAACATATGACTACATAATAAGAGTATATAAAACCAACAGGACTCAGAAAAAGATTAGAAAAAAATTTTAAATAAGACTTAAAAAACAGAATACAAGAGTGAATATGTGTCCCAGTGTGTACAGAAGCCAAATGGAAAGAAAAGAAAGTTTAAAAAATTTAGACAGATATTTATGGGACAGTAATAGGGAAAAGACTGGCCAATACAATCCAATATATGATATTTTGAAGTCCCCAAAAGGCAAATCAAAGCAAAACAACAGGGCAAATAATTAAAACTGTAGTCCTGAAATATATTATACATATTTAAATCTATCTTTAAAGACATGCCATATACCTTGTAAATAATTCATAATGAACTATAAGAATTTAAAGAAAAAAATAAATTTGGGGATGCTGGCCAAAAACTCTAAATCAAGGCAGATGTAGTGGTGTACATCTAATCCCAGCTATGTAGGTGGTTGCAGCAGGAGTATCACAACTTCAAGGCCAACTTGAGCAGCTTAACAAAACCCTGCCTCAGAATTTTAAGAAATAAATAAAGATCTGGGATTGTAGCTCACTGCTGGGATTTCCTATTAGGCATGAAATCTTGGGTTTAATCCCCAGTACAACAAAAAGAAAAAAAAATCAAAGTCAACTATATGGAAAGGAAAATCAGATTGATACCAGATTTTTAACAGCAAGATAGCAACAGTGTATTTTAGAAAACAATGAACAGTATTTTAAAGACAAGGGGAATAACATCTGATCAAAGGATCTTATATTCAGCCAAACAGTCCAACTATAAATGTGAAATATAAAGTAATGTTTAAAAACTCAGGCAAAATTTTTCTATTATTGCCTGAAGAATATACTGCATAATAAACTATAGGCAACTGTGAAATGATTAGAATAGCTGTGACATAAAATCTAAGTGTAAGAACTTAACAGATTTGTAGAAATAAGCTTGAAAGTACATAAGGAAAATCTAGAAAATTATATGTATAGAATGTATACTCTAAAAATGCAGAAATAGTTTTTAAGCTAAAAAGAAAAGGAAAATATGGAAGTATTAATTGTAAAATAGATAAAAATTAATTTTGTCAACAAATCAGAGCCGAAAGTAAAAAGGTTAGACTTGATAAAAAAAAATCAAACAGAAATGTAACTATAATTTACACCTGAAGTTGTCAAAGTGCCAATCTATTCTATTGCTTACTTGTATAAGTAGTGTTTTATTAGAACACAACCAGACTCATTTATTTACACATTGGCTATATTTGTTCATGCACTACCATAGCAAAATTAAGAATTTGAGGTAGATACTCTAGGCCCATAAGCCTAAAATATTCACCATCTCATCTTTTCCTGAAAATATTTTCTGACCATTCTTTTATACCACGAACATATCCAATAGAATAGTGAACAAATTAGAGACTGTGAGACAGGAAGGAGAAGAAGAGGGAAAAAGCAAATAGTAGCCAACTTTAACAAGTTAATGCTAGTAGAAAAATCAAAATTAGGAATCTAAACAATATGTGTGCCAAGCCAGACCTTCAGAAAGTGAATAGAAATGCAAGAAATCTGTAAATTTAAGAAAATGCCTATGAGAAAAATTGTGGAGAAAGCCTGCAGTGACTAGAGTGCCATATGACAATAGTACCTGCCCAACCACAGGTGAATGAGGGAGAAAAGGAAAGAAAAAAAATGTGTGGAAGAATTTTAGAACACTGTGGAATTCTAAAAACAAAAAACAGAACAACAACAACAACAACAACAAAACAAGAAACGCTCTCCAGGAGTCCCAAAACCAAAATTGTTCTTCACAGGCATCCTCTGTCTCCCCGATATGGATCTACTTGGATACTCCTACTGTACTAGATAATTAGTGCAGTCGCTGAAGTCTTCAGACTATTTTACTCTTAAATATGCCAGAGAGGGATACTTTCTTTTAGCTGCTACAGCCCATCCCTTTATCCCACAGATGCAACATAACTCAGGCAGCAGCTCTTCCATAATCCTTATAGGTTTCTCTTCCAGATAGAAAACTTACAAAAGGGAAAGGAGTTGGCAACCTGCTACAACCTGTACTCGCCCTCACTCTCCTCTGCTCTCCCTTTGAATGTGCTCTCAACACCAGCTATTATCTCAGTAGGTCTTGGTGACCTGATGTTTGATCCACATAATGATCAGCATGGGCATAATTATTGATTCAGATGGGTCAAGAGGTAGAGACTAAAATTTTATATATGTGGACCAAGAAAAACAACTATACTGAATCACAGCAATAATGCATTATTTTGGTGGTGTTTTCTCAATAAGCATTTATTTGTGAGTGTCAGGTGGTTAAAAACATACAGGTTGGGCCAGGGATTTAGCTCAGTGGCACAATAACCTGCATGGCAAGTGCGAGGTGTGTGTTTGATCTCTGGTACCCGCCCCCTAAATAGAGTTTAATGAAATAGTTGGCCACTTGGTGTTTGGTAAATGAAGTTCTTTTGCAACTTGGATTTCTCCCTCAGAAAAGACTGTATTATACCAAATGATAGCTAGGTACAGTGGCACACACCTGCAATCCCAGTACTTAGGAGGCTGAGGCAAGAGGATTGCCATGAGTTCTGAGCTAGCTTGGGCTACATAGTGAGTTTAAAGCCACTGAGTTACATAGCAAGTGCCTGTCTCAAAAAATAAATAAATAAATGAATAAATAAATAAATAAATAGAAGTCAGTCATCTGTGACCCAAATGACTGCATATAATACTTGAATCTTGTTTGTATTACAAAAATGAAATAAAAATCTTTGGAGTAATGAGAGAAATTTGACTCAATTGCATCATTCAAACTCCTTGTAGGTGCTATTTTATGGCAGGCTCATAAAAGATAATGAGGAAAAAGGATTTACAAAGGTGTGGGCAGGTTTGAAACTGAAGTAAGAATGGTGAAGCACCATAGGACTAGCTATTGTGAAGAACAGTTACCATCGTGAGGCCACTGGACTGCAGAAACACATTGAGAGAGCAGGTCTCTGCCCAGCCAGAAGGTTCAGCAGGAAAGAAGCCAGGGAAATAAACACCTGAACCTCACTCTCCTGCCATCCAAATCTTCTCTCCTCCAAAATAGGAGTGTATTGGTTTGATCTGGGTCTCCCCAAGGCCTCATCTAATTTGGCCAGGGCTGAGTCTAGTGTTTGTGATTGGTTTGTTGTCTAGCCCTGGGATTGGTGATGTGAGTGCTACACCCGCCCAGGGGTGGAGGCGACATACTGTGTATGGGCGAGGGGAAGTCGAGTTTTCCCTCTCTTACTTGCCTCTCTCTTGCTGGTTCACCATGCTGTTTGGAGGCCACCACGAATGGCTGCCTTGCCCTATCATGCTGCCCTGGAGCCAACTGAATACGGACTGAAACCCCCACAGAACTGTAAGAAATAAACCTTTCCTTCCCAAATTTTGGGTGCCAGGTGTTTTGGCTCAGCAACGAGTGAAAAGTAGCTAAGACAGGGAGTCAGAGGGCAAAGGAGCTCACTAACGCAGATGAAAGCAGTTCCGCAAGACTGGTGTTGGGCCGGCTCCTCTCAGAGAACCGTAGAGATGAGTTGAGAACAAACATGGGGAAAAACAGAAAATAATCAGTGTTCCCACGAAATACTGCTGTTTATTTGATGAGCTACTAGTATTAAGGTTACATAAGAATGATCTCCTGTTTTTCGGATGTGCCAAAATTTGTAGGGATAAAATGGCACTGTATCTGAGGCATCCTCTTTAAAATTTCAAAATAAATGAACAGTGAAATGGGTAGAAGAAGCAAATGTGGTAAAATTTGATAACTGGGACTCTAGATAATGGACATATGGATATTTCAGGGATGATCCAATTTTTGAATGTCTGAGTTTTCATGATAAAAAATAGAAAGTTTAAGAATTCCTTGCAAACAATATACTATTAGAAATATCTGTATCAAATATATGAAGTTACAAACTAATAAAAATGCAAAAATCAATGAGCAAATTATAAAGTTTTCAGGAAGGAAAACAAATACTTTAAAGAAATAAAGAGAAAATTAAGTTTAAAAAAATTTGATGAAAAGCATGCAGATGAGATTGCAGGTGGGGGTTTGGTTTTGTTATTGCCTTGTTTGTTTCATAGTTGGGGGTGAAATGGACACTGTTTATATTGTTGGTGAAAGAGAAAATCACTACAATCTCACTGGAAAAAAAGTTACGGCAATAGATACCAACATGTAAAAAAAAAAAAAAAAAAAAAACCTTATGGGCATCTAGACCTTACAACAAATATATAACAAAAATCACTCTGTGTTACTATAGTATTTTAAAAGACAATTTTAGGAAACTTTAAAAATCCATGGTTGGAAAATAAAACCCAGTAAGAAGTGATTTTAAATTAAATGTAGAAAAAAGTTTTAAGTGACTTGGAAAGAATGATTCACAGCCCTTAGATTCTTTCAAGTCATCTGAGACAGTCCTAAAATTTCTGTTATTATGCTAATTTGGTTTAATCAACACCAAATATTCTGCAGGCATCTATTTAATAGCCAAAATATCCATCAGACGATTTCTTTGTAAGAACTCTCCACTCATTTTTTGAAGAAAGAACATTTTTATTTAAATAGTTATAAATTATTTTTGCCCTGATAAGTATGCAACACAACAAAATAAAACCATTTCAGAACACAAAGCATAAACTGAAAGCTTCAATTACTATACATTTCCCCAAATCCTATTTCTTTCTCAGAAAAAATCACAAAGTTTATTGTTCCACAAGTTCATATATATGTACTCTATATATGTGTATGTATATATATAAGCATATGTATTCATGTTATATGAAGTTTGCCTCTAGGTACATACATATTATTATATGTACATGTATACATATTTGGATAAGTGTATATATGTGTGTGTCTGTATATACACAAAAACAATCCAAAATTTAATCATTTAAAATTACTTTCCACATGAGTGCAAGGCTGGCCTGAGCTACATAGTGTGACCCTGCCTCAAAAAACTGGGGCCGGGAGTTTGGCTCAGCGGCTTAAGCTCCTGTCTGGCAGGTGCAAGGTTGTGAGTTCGATCCCTGGTGCCACAAAAAAATAAATAAATAAAATAAAATAACTTTCCATTTTCAAAGATTTCACCAATTTGTACCCTATGAACAGTGTTAGCTCACATCCTCACCAATATTAGCTATTAATTACTTCAAATTTTGTTGGTCTTATGAAAGGAGCATACCCATGTTAATAGAATAATAACTCATATTTCTGTCAGTCATTTATGCATCTTCCATAATAAATTAAGAATTCATAACCTATTATTTATTCTTCTATTTATTTATCTTTTACTTCATGATGTTTAGTAGGTTTCAATAGAGTATTTCACATCTTTTATCTATTGTTATAGTTGCCAATATTTTCTCCTACGTTTTTTGTTTAAATTTACTTTAGTGATAACATCTTTTTTGTACATGTGTTAGATTTTATGTGAAAGTTAAATTTCTCAGGCTGGGGATTTAGCTCAGTGGCTTAAGCTCCTGCCAGGCAAATGGGAGGTTGTCAGTTCAATCCTCAGTAACAAAACAAACAAAAAAAGTTAAATTTCTCTGAAGACAAATATATTAGTCACCTTTTAAGGATTTTGGTATTTTTGAATTTTGTTCTGAAGATAATTTGACACTTATATTTTAAAAATAATTGCATTGTTTCTCTTTGCATTTTTACTGTTGGCTTATACACTGTATTTTTAATTTCCTATATATAATTTCCTAGAAAAATATATTTTATCTGAATTTTTATATTCACTGTCAAACAATATACCCATTACATTATATAATGTTTTAATCTCTTTGATCTTGATGCATAAATCCTCTCCTAATTTGTACTACAATGGTATCTACATTTGGCTGGGCCAGTTCTGCCAAAGTGAAGTCTATTTTATTGATCTTTCTGAAGAACCAGTTTCATTTTTTCTGGTTCAAATCTATTTCATTAATTCCTGTCTACTGTTTTCTAATTCTTCTTTCTACTGTCTTTGACTTTCTTTTATTATTTTCCTGTTATCTTAACTCATGTTTTCCCTTCATTCAGGTTTTGTTACTAGCTAATATATGTACTCAAATGTATCTAATGTACATAATCATTTAAAAGGTTACAACACAAATTCTCAATGTATTTATATTTATTTTCAGAATTAGTATATTTGGTCTTTTACTCTTACACATTCCCTGCTTGGTGTACTTCCTTTATGTTGTGTTTACTTTCTCTCTTGTGATTTAAAGACTAAATGTCTCATTTTTATTATATAGATGTTAAATTTCTATTCTTAAAATACTGAATCAGATTGTCTTTAGTTATGAGTATCAGTGCAGTGGATTGACTAATTTAGGTCAACTTGTAACACCCCACTGAACTGAGTCAGCGTGGTGCTGGGTGTGGAAGGCCCACCTGAGGATTGTTGCCAACAGCATAAAAGGAGAACTGGAGGGGAAGATGGTGCACTGTTGATTCTCCTGGGGAAGTTTATCACGCTGGTTTTCCTGTTGCGGACCCAGCAGTTCTCATCGTCAGCGGAGCTTGGGTCCTCATAGCTGAGGATGACTGCAGTTCTCTTTGGAAGAGTTCGGGTCCTTATCTTCAATGTCACTTCCTGGCTGCAGTGCAGACACCTCAGTCTGCTGGCAGAGATCCTTCATCCCACTGTAGGAGACTTTCTAGTTTCCACCACTAACCGTTGGTCCTTCCCAGTGCAGATCCTTGATACAGATCTGTATGAGACACTGTTGTGGGCTCCAAGCCTCCTATTGGATTCATGGAGGACATTGCCACGGGCTCTAGGTTTTTGGCTGAGCTCATGCAGGACTTTGCCGTGGGATCCAGGCCCTCAGCTAGATTCTTTGGGTCTCTGGTGTGTGGATGGATCTCCTGTACTCACTGCACTCAATGCACAAACTGCATTTGACTCTTTGGGTGAATATTATAAAACAATCCTATAAGTTATATGGCCCAGTTTATATCTATTGCCTTGTAAACCCTAACTACAATAGTCAGTAATTTCAGAACATATCCTGATCTCTTCTACTTAAAATGAGAATATCACTATGCTTCTTTATTTCACTTGTACCTTTCACATCTTCATTTTTTCTTCTATTCTGTGTTTAAACCTACTTATTTTTAAATCTCTATTACAATTTTGTTAAGATAATGTTTTCCTCTATCATTAGGTATTTTTCTTAGCATCATATAAAAATTCTTTTGGTCTCAGTTAACTAGAATATGTCTTTAGTCATAGTTTGGCTTTAGACTAAAGCAAATGATTGCCTCTTAGTCTTTTTCTTTCCTTTTTCAGTGTAAACAGGAACTTGCCTGGGCCCAGAATTCTAAAATCCCAGCATCTTCCTATATAGAACCTCTTACAATAGGGCTTTCAACCTCTTGGGTCAGGAATGTGTACACTGGGAAAGCCCAGCAGCCCTCGCAGTGGCTGAGAATTCCCAGCAGTCACTCCACGGTAGTCCCTTGGCCGGTGGGCTGGTCTTTCCTCCACTGTGCTCTCTATTTCCTTAGTTCTACATGCCTGTGTGTTTCTTCTTTCTGTAGAAATTGCAGAGTTTTCTCAGACTGTGTCTTTATTTGGTGTCTTTTAGTTAAATTTGACAATTTATGGAGCCATCTGAACCTACAAAATAAGCTTATTTTTTAAGTTGGAATACATTCTCTTACAAGTTTTTACTAATGATTTGCTTCTTATCTTCAGAAAAAGAGACAAGTTTCCGTATTTTTTATCTTTGTTGTTCTTCTTTTAATATTTTTATCATGTCTACTAGCAGTTTTCATTTTTTTTCCGCTACAAAAAAAAGCAAGTTTTCTAAGGCAGCCTAATAAGCTAACTTTTTATGTAACTCTTGGCTATCTTCAGTTTCAGTCTTGTTCTTTAGTCTGTCTACTAAGGTAGAAAATTATGCTTTTTTAAATTTTACTTTTTTTTGTTTTATTTTGTGATGTGCACATGATAAATTGCATAACATTGCATTGTCTTACATGGGTAACATTCAGTTAGTATACTTTTTTTAAATTTAGTATATATGTTTGTGACGCAAAATGATTACATTCAGTTTAGGGATGTGATACATATACATATCACATATTGATTTCTTTTTTTTTTTTTTTTTTTTTTTTTTTTTTTTTTTTTTTTTTTTTTTTTTTTTTTTTTTTTTTTTTTTTTTTTTTTTTTTTTTTTTTTTTTTTTTGCGGTACTGGGGTTTGAACTCACAACCTCGCGCCTGCCAGGGGAGGTGCTTAAGCCACTGAGCCAAACTCCCAGCACATATTGATTTCTTTTACTCTCCCTGCCTCCACACCTCACCCCACTTTCCCTCTCCCTCCTTCCCCAGTTCTCTTTCCCATCTCCACAGAATCTACCTTCCTGTTTTCTAACATGGCTCCTTTGCTCTTTCAATTATTTCTATTTTAAGTCTCTCGTATTAGAGAAAGCATGTGATATTTAACCTTTTATGATTGAGTGATTTCATTTGGTCCTATGAGTAATTTTACATGATCTCCAGATACATATTCCTTGTTAATGGTCATTCTTACCAGAATAAGGTGCAATTCCAGTGTTGTTTTAATTTGCATTTCTTTACCAACTGTTATGGATTACAAACTGGTGGTCAACTTGACACCAGTTGAATTGGTTCAGCTGGTGTTGAGTTAAAGATGCTCCACCTGAAGAAAGGTGCCAGCATAAATAGGGACATGGAGAAGAAGAGCCGGGCGTTGTGGGTTCTTCTGAGAGTTGTTGTTGGAGCCGCTGGTTCTCCTGGAGGTGCTTGTCATGCTGGCTTCGCCAAT
>RJWM01013466.1:0-53295 GCA_004363535.1 Dasyprocta punctata
GGTCTGACGGGCACAGAAGCAGTTACTCAGGACACAGGCACAAGGACCCATGGGGCATGTGAGTCACTCTATTGCCTCAGCGTCACCGCCCTGAGTCTGAGGTCTCCCCGTGAGATGCAAGGAATCCCCGCATCTCCCGTCTCACAGGGCCATGAGCTCCACGATGGAGTGGCCGGTGTCATCATATTTACTATGAACACATCTCTCTCGTTGGTGTCCGCTTCAACTGCTCACCACTGTTCTGACAATCTCACTTTACTCGCCCAGCATTAATTTAGCACTCACTGTGTGTCTAGCAGGATAAAGAGGCCTGCAAGCATAGGGCATAGTCTCCGCCCCCAAGAGGCAGATACTCCATGAAGAGAAGAGTCAGGGCCACCCTGAAGGACTGCACACCAGGACTTTGGGGACAGCAGGAAAGTCACTTGTTAGGGACCACAAATTCACAGCGACTGGTTCACATATTTCCTTATGGGATAAAAGGAAGAATTGGCATTATTAGTATCACCCATCTGAGATTTCCCATTGACTCTTCTTAGCATCTACACCTTCATGAGTCATCTCAGGATTATACTTAAGGTTAAGATATTTCTTCTAAATTAACATAATCTGCTGCTTGGAAAAGCCTTTGAACTACTCCCAAGATCCTGCTGTGTTTCCTGCATTTTCCACTCTAATCCCTTCCTTGACTGAAAAAATAAATATGGGCTGCCCGGAGACATTTTTTGTCTTAGCCCTCAGAATCTTGAATGCTGCAGAAGGGTTTTGATCCTCCTGGAGCCCCAAAATCACACCAGTTGTCTCATGTACTTAAGCCTTTGCCTTACACACATTTGGGAGATTAGGGATCTAGGCCAGGCCCTCCGATACTCTTTGCTTTAGTCCACCAGGAGGAAGGATTTGCCACTACTGTGGGGCAGGATTAAATGAAAGTGACAATCATGATTATAATTAGACTGCACTCCTCACGAGATAGGCATGTGGGAATTCTAGTCCAGCAGACTACCTAGAAAGCCTCCCCTGCTAGACCCAGGGAACTCTGTGGCTTCTCTGCATCCCACTGCTCATACTTTTTATTGTGGTACCTGCTCTGCCCTTCCTCATCTTATGGTTGTTGTAAATCCTGTGAGTCCAGAAAGACACTAATTCTGTTACTCACCCCTCCCTCATTTCCTTCTCTTAATGCATTAGCTGCATAGAACAGCACCCAGTGATGTGTACAGATGTGGACTCCATTGACTAAAACTGACCATTTGTCAAAGCTCAAGCACGCCAATTTTCCCAGGCAGGTCCCCTCTCCATACGACAAGACCCTATAATTCTATTTGAGAGTGATGTAAGCTAGGTCATGTAAAGGAGCTGAACCAGGATAGGGTTTTACCATACACACAGAGCTGCTGGGAGACTGGATAGAAGGCTGCAGATCTGTATTTTCACAGCAGTTATTATACTACAAGCACAAGCACACACACACACAATAAAACCAACACTGAAGTCCAAAAGCTACAGCACCTGCTCAAGATGGCCAAGGAGGTATGGATTAGCTTCAGTCACCCCTTGCCAGTCTTGTATGGATTTGTATGCACCCCCTTTCCACAGCCATCTAGTCACTTGGGACACCTCCCAGTCCCTGGTCCCCACCACGAGATCTGACCCTCTGTCCCATTCCATGCTCCACCTGCCTTCCACTTTACAGTGCCTACAACCGGATGCTAATTCATTGACCCCTGCCAACCTTTAAAAGTGGAAAATACCTTAGGTTCCTTGCCTGCACATTCTGAATCAGGTCTGGAGCAGAGCCCAGGGATGTGGAATTTTGAAGTAGTCACTAATTTGTATTCCTTACTGAAGCCCACATTGAGGCAGACTTATGTCTAATTCAGTGGTCAGCAGGGGTCCAATCAAAAGGCACCTGCGAACTTCAAGGCTGAGGATGGAGCTCAGTGGCAGAGCACTTCCCTAGTACGAGTGAGCTCAAGTTTCGATCCCCAGCACCACAAAACCAAATACAATGGCATCTGCTAACTCAAAGTCCCCTAGAGGTTTAGTGGCTAAGAAAGGCTCAAAACTCTGACTCCCACTCCTCACTAGTACAACGGAGCTGACAAAGGAAAGTAAAAGTAATTCTTCTCACTACTCATCTCCCGTTCACTTTAGATTGAGGCAGAAAATAGTAATTCTTCAAAGACTTAAAATATAGATTTACCATAATCAGAAGAGAGGATTCAGACTGAACATGTGTCTTGCTTCTGGAAGGGAGAAAACATAAAGAAAGTGTGGGGGCTCCAATTTTCTATTAAAACCACCACTGCGAATCAGGTAAGCAATTCTGTCACCATCCCAACCTGGAAGAAGATAACTAAGGATTTTGTTAATAGAGACTGTCATCCTGATGGAAAGTCCTCTTTCCTTTTCAATCACATATTATTATTTGTAATATTTCTACAATCACTTTTGAGATAATAAACTTGAAAAATCAAAGTCTCAGGATGCATGGGGTTTTATGGCAAAATAAACAGCAGGGCAGAAGGAAATTGCTAGTGTTTCATTTTAGTTAAGACATCTCATTTTGATGCAGGTCTTCAGGGTCTCAGGGCCGGGAGACAATACACACACATTTCAAATTGGTGGCATTACACCAAAACAGACATATTAAGGAAACTTGCAGTGAAAGATTGTGTTAGCTACAAGTGGGAGAAGTTACCCAAGTCTCATTGGTAGCATAGTAATGATTAGCTAACTTAGGCTGTGTCCAGCATTCCTGTATTCCTCAAAACCTACAGGTGCAAGTTGCATTCCTTTTACCTCTCTGCTATTCACGGATGCAGAGTATAAGTCAGTGGAACGTGACTCAGGGAGATTCTAACACTCTGGCCAAGTAGCAATGTCCATTGTCCAACCTGAGGAAACTAAGCCAGGTAGAGAAGATGATGAATTAATTGAAAGGGTGTGTTGTAGTCAGGGGTTACAGGGAGAACAACTTCATACAGGACACAGTGTTTGTAATACTGTTTTATAATAGTCACCCAGAGTTATACACAAGAAAGTGCAGGAAAATCTGTCCACAACACTAAGACCCAGGATATTAAGCCAAGGGCCTGGATCCCACAGCAATGTCCTGCAAGAGTCCAACTAGAGACCCAAATGCATGACAATGCCTCCCACAAATCCAACTGGGAATCTAAGAGCCCACAATAAGGACTCACGCCAGTCTATTTACGGTTCTGTGCCAGGAAGGCCAAAGGTCAGTGGTGGAACTAGAAAGTCTATGCCAACAGGGTGAAGGAGCTGTGCAGTGGGTTGAGGGTTCTATGTAGGAGCCGAGAAGTCCCGCTCAAAAGAAGAAGTGGGGCTGCCCTGAAGAATACCACAGCCATCCTCAGCGGCAACGAGGTCCCGTGCTCCTCTGATGATGAGAACAGTTGAGCACAGGTCAGGAAGCCCAGCGTGACAAGCTTCTCCAGCACACAGCTTCCCCTCCGGAGCCAGGAAACAATGCACAATGTGAGGAGCAGGGCTCCCGCAACATGAACCACAGCCACTCTCATTGATGAGGTCCCAAGCTCCTCCGATGATAATGGCCAAATCCATGTTGAGGAAGCCAGCATGACAAGCACCTCCAGGAGAACCAGCGACTGGAACAGCAACTCTTGAAAGAACCCACAATGCCTCACTCTTGTTCTCCATGTCTCTATTTATGCTGGTAACTTTCTTCAGGTGGGCCATCTTTGCTCAACACCAGCTGAATTAGTTCAGCTGGTGCTAAGTTGACCACTAGTTTTTAATCCATAACAGGAAGTAATTTAATTCTGTACCACTAGATATTAACCTGAAGACCATCATACAGAGATACATGTCCATTGGTTTTTGTAAACTTTTTTTTTTTTTTTTTTTTTTTTGAGACAGGGTTTTGCTAAGTTGCCCGGGCTGGGCTTTAGTTTATGATCCCTCCTGCCTCAGCCTCCCACAGAGCTGGGGTTACAGTTGTATGTCACCGAGTCTAGTTAGCAAATGTTTTTTTCAAGTGTAGAGAAAAAAAAAAAAGAGGGGGACAAGGCTAATATTTGATTATTGATTTATTTCCCATCGGAGGAGGTCCATTTTCATTGACTCATCAAACAATGTTCTGTTCCAGTCAAAAGATGCTTACTAAAGAACCAAAATAAACAAAGAGAGACTTAAAAAGAGAATTCATGATTTGGTTTCTTCCCTGTAAAAAGATACCAAGTATTAGTGATATTAGCATTTCAGAATGACCAAAACAAAACTTATTGTGACAGCAAATTAATTCGAGAACTCAGGGGTTTTGCATTCTATTTTGGTTTGACTTTGTTCATTCATAAGAAATCTAATTTAAGGTCAGTTAGTGACCCTTATACCTGGTCATTGGAGCATTTCGGTTCTGTCATAGAAGGGTTCCTCCTTCTGGATGCATGGATGGGCTGGGGGGGGTCTCAGTGGTCCAGTACTTGCTTGTTAGGTTCAAATCCCTAGCACCAGCAAAACCAGATAAAGCCTAGAGAGGAAGGAAAGACAGAAGACAGGGAGGGCTCCCAGCACTCTTACTTGCTCCGGCTGAATGTGAGCTACTGTTCCTGCTCCATGTTCTCAGGGACAAGGATACAGGCACGTGGGGTTAAAACTCTACGGGGAGCTGAGAGGTATGCACGAATCTCCTGTGTACCCACAGAGAGAGATGAGCACCAGAACATCGGTTCTGTCTCAGTGTATCAGAGAAGCAAGTGTGTAAATGAGTGGTATCACTCTGAGAAATAGCAGAAAGTTTTCACGGAGAGGTGATATGTGAGTTGGCTCCAAGAGCAGATTAGGGAGAGGATACAGAGCCCACGCCAGTGCAGTGATCGTAGCGGTCAGATTACTGCAGGTGACAATACACTCTTGAGTGCTCACATTTTTCAGAGGTATTACAATAACACGTTACCTTGAGTTCCCTTCAAAACCCTCCCTCTTGCTTGAGGCACACTCATCTCATTGTCCTTGCCACTTTCTGGGACCATGTGACTTTCAGCTCTCCCTCAGAGTCAAAATAGTCAGGAAAGGGAAATATTTTGAATCCATTCAGGACATCAAGGCATCCAGGATAGTGCAGTTGATAGACCCTCAGGAAAGAGGTCGCCAGAGCTGCTGCAGGAAGCAGCAAGGACAATGGGATGAGTGTGTTCAAAGCAAGGGAGGGATTTTGAGGGGATTCAGGACAAGGTGTTTCTTACTGCATTTTTTAAAATTTAAACATTCATTAAAAGTTTCAATCACACCTTCTAGAGTTCTGTTTTAGATGACAGTGAGACAGCAAGCCTGCCGAATGGCTGTTGGTGAATAATGAAGACAAGTGTGCACAAGCAGCAGGAGATGCGTCACAGTTTGAACCACAAGAGAAGCGTGAACATATGCTTTTTTGCCGAGCAGTGCTGTAACAGACTCAGGCGCCCTATCCAGAAAACTGGAAGCCACCCATCTTCCTGAAATCATCGCATTATCCCAGTGAGGCTGATGGTTGTTAATCCTTATCGGTTGTACTTTTGACATAGATCTCAAATCCACGTGTTCTTCTGTGTGCCCGCCACCTGGACCTGACACTAGGTCTTAAGGATAGATTCGCTGGCCCTATGGACTCCATGCCTCTGTCCTTGAAAAGTGTGTGTGTGTGTGTGTGTGTGTGTGTGTGCAAGGATTGAACTCAAGGCCTTCACAGTCATCTATATCCTCAGCCCTTTTTTTGGTTATTATTTTTTGGGGGGGACGGTCTTTTTAAATTGCTAGTTGTCCAGGCTGGGTTAGAATGTGAGATTTTCCTGCCCAGTTGCTGGGATTATACCTATGTCCCACCACATGTGACTGCCTTGCAAAATTTCTATATTGAAGCATTCACTTCCCAGGTGATGGTATTTGGTGTTCAGATGTGGGGCATTTGGGAGGTAACTAGGTCATGAGGGTAGAGCCCACAGGATAATGTTACAGGATGCCTGAGAGAACTCTCCCTCTGTGAAATTAGTATTATTAATAATGAAAATCAAATAATACCAAATACTATAAGGGAGAAAAATTAAGAGAAGCAGATCGCTATTTCCTCAGTGGGCTAAAATTCTTTAATAATATCATCCAGTAGTTAACAAGGCCTTGTTGTTGGCCAGGCACTTTTGCTGAGTGCAGTAATATATTATCTCATTTAATAGTCACCAAAGTCCTTTCAGGAAGGATATCATTATTCACATCCTAAGGTGAATAGACAGGCACATAGGGATAAAGTGACTCATTCAAGGCCAACCAGCTGCTAAGCAGTAGAGCCAGGATTTGAATCTAAACATCCAGAAATAGAACCCCTACACTGGCGCTGTCCCACAGAAAGAGAACACACTCCAATATCAGGCATAGAGAGCAATTAAGATGACATTGAGGCCGCAGGGATGAGGGAACGGAAACAGGAAGACTACGTGAATTACGCTCATTGCCCTTGGTAATTCAGAAAGGGCTGAGCGTGGGCTTGCAGGAGCGGTAAATGAAGCACGTGTCTTTAAAAATAAACCCTCATCTATTAACTATACGCTGCATCTGTGGTTAGATGTAAACGCTGGCCACCTTGAAAAGAAATACATCATTATGATAAAGAGTAAGCAAAGAAGACGAAATGACTCCTTGCTGGTAGTTATAGAAATGCACCACGACACGAGAAGGAAACAGCTAGGAGAACTTGTGAAACACAAGACGAAGCAGCTGTTTTACTCCTCACTGTTTCAAAACAAACAGGCATTGACTTTTATAGCACACTCAGGCAACTTGAGCAATCAGCAATGGCGCTTATTGCAAGCTTACTATCGACACCCTACCCTGGGCTGCACCCCTGGGTTGTAGATGGAGGATGAGGAGCAGGAGGAGAGATGGGGGACAGAGATCTGTTTCCCCATGACCATGGGCTTCAGCTTCCTTTCAAATGCCATTCTGTTCCACGATGTGTGCTAAGCCGGCAGCACGGACAGCCCTGGGACGTGACGGGTGCTCCGAGGAGCAGCAGGGTAGGGCTTTGCATGCAGCTCACCTCCCACAGGTCATCAATCGGCAGCCACGTGACCATGCAGGGTGGACACGGCAGGGAAGGCCTGGGCCAGAGCAGGGACAGCTTGCAGGTCCCAGAAGCACGGGTGGGAATCCCCAAAGGTAACCGAGAGGAGCTGTCACCTACAGTGAGACCTGCAGAGGGAACTTTCTCATCAGAAGAATGGGGAAATGAGCCTTAGCAGGAAGAACCCAAGAAACAACATGAAAAGGGCCTGGGCTATCGAGGAGACTGACCACCGGCTTGACAGATGAACTCCACGAGGAAGGCTGGAAGAAGAAGCCGGAGAGCAAGAAGCAAGAGGAGGAGGAAGCAGGGCACACTCTGGAGCCTGCTGCGTGCACTTGGGACTTCTGAGGGCAATAGGAGGACCCTGAGGGTCTGGAGCAGGACAGTAGCCTCCCCCTGTGGCAGACCATCTGGACGACTCTCCTTTAAAAAAAAGAGCAATTATCTCCATGTTGGCTAAACCTGGCCCTATCTCCATGCATTGATGTGTACAGAGCTGGCTGGGATTGAGCCTCAAGGTAAGAGGCTAGGACTTCCCAGGGCATAAAAGATTGTACATCAGAGCTATAGCACGGACCCGAAAACATTACTGTCCCAAATTGTGCTACGTAGACTATTCTTTCTGCCTCTCTCTCTCTCTCTGTCTCTCTCTCTCTCTCTCCATATTGGAGAGATGCTTTTGGGCATCCTACCTAGCCCAGTTCACAGTACTCACGTTCTTCCCACCACTCTCACAGTCATTCATCCCCGAGCCACCCCCTTCTTCACGAATTAATAAAATCTGGGTTCGGCCCTTGGTCAAGGCATTTGTTCTGGTTACCCATCACACTAGCTGGACTGAGGACCCCCTTGGCTCCCCACAACTACATATATGTCTTTCTTCTCCCCATGTGTCACACTGGTAGTGGTAGATTGGAATTAACTTGCTAGGATTCCCATAAGTTTCCCACGGGTTTACAAACATAGACTTCCTGAACCTTGGTGAAGTTCAAGAAGTGCTTTCAGTGTCTTCCCACTTGTTAGAAATTGCTCTGCTTCCGGATGAGCAGCAGCACCGGGGTCCAGGCCACCATTTACCCCAGCTGCAGCCTTGCAGATGGGAACCCTGGCAGCCTGGACAAAGATGGCAGCAGAAGGAAAGAAGTGGAAAGAAGTGGGAAGAAGAGGAAAGATGTTCACAGGGGAGGACTGAGTGTCGGCCACGATGAGGGAACGGACAGGTCAGGGCCAGGCATCATCTTGGAACTGCAGAGGGGAACGGTGCCGATCAACAAAACAGAATGCAAAGAGCGCACTGCGGGGCACGGAGGCACAGGCACTCTGGGAGTCCAGCACTCTGGGAGGCTGAAGCAGGGAGATCGCAAGTTCCAGACCAGACTGGACAACTTAGTTTGACCATATCTCAAAATATAACTTAAAAAGGTGTGGGAGTGTAGTTCAGGGTAAAAGATCTGTGTCCAATCCCCAGCAGAGAGGAGAGAGAGAGAAAGTGCCAGAGGTTAAGTCACTGCACTGCACTGAGGAACATGTGGTAACCTGGGCCTCCAGGGAAGCGTTTTCCACGAGCTGTGGATGTAGCTCACTGAGAAGATCCTGAATTCAGTCCCTGGAACCATGAACAGGTGATGAGAGAGACTAATGCACAGCTGGGAAGGAGCCAGGAGGACGTGCGGCTCTGAGGTGAAGGGAAGGGAAGAGGTGGTGGGAGGGCAGCTCGCTGAGGAGCCACAGGGGGCAGGTGTGGGGGCCCCGAGCCCAGGGCTGTCCCCAGTGAGGTCCAGCAGGGGCACTGGGAAGGGAGCAAATGTCAGCAGTAGCGGGAGAGGCAAAGGAGTTCCCCAGGAGCTCCCCGCTCGGTCAGCAGCCGCAAGGCACATTCAGCATGCAGAGTAGGGGAGAGTTTCCTGGCTTCCTCGGACTGTGCACTGACACACAACATCGTGGTCGTCCTGGTACAGGAGCTGGAGAAGAAAGACAGAGGGGACAGGTCCACTGTCTGCCCACACTGTGACTTTTGAAGAAGCCACTTGAGGTCGCATGCTTGGGATGCAAACCCATCCCTTCCTGACCTTTCAGCATGCGCAAGTCTGAAATGAGTCCTGCTTTTGTGAAATAGACCAGAAAATGCCCAGAGAACAGTATTCTGAGTATTTATTAAGTACTGTCTGCTTAAAGGTTGTCACTATATTCAAGATATGAAGAATAATTTCTTAGGTGTGAGTGGTGCCTGCGACGGGATTGTTACACTGTGACCAGAACACCTGGGGAGAGGCCAAATGCACGTCCCTGGAGCCAACTCTGAGACTATGTTTCAATGACTTGGGATACAGCTGAGAAACAGTGCCTGCTTTGTTTGGTTTCTGCCATAAGCGGGATGGAACCCAAGGCCTCTGCACTGAGCTGCATCCCCACCCCCTTTTTATTTTTTATTTTGAGACAAAGTTTCTCTAAATTGTCCAAGCTAGCTCAAACTTGCAGTCCTCTGCCTCAGGCTCCCAGGATGCAGGGCTCACAGATACACTTCACTGTGCCCAGCCGAGAGTCTGTTCTTATTAGTTTTCCATATAGCCCTGGAGGCTCACCTGGAAACCCAGCACCATGTATCACGCAGCCAAACTTCGCCCACCGTATCTAATTCAGTACATGTGTCAGGGTTTACAGTGCTCAGTGCAGTGAAAGCTGAAAGAAAAACAAACACTGGCAGCTTGCTGAAAAGCACAGAGATCACCGTTCACCCAGGCACCGAGACGGACACACTGTGTCTACCAAGGGCACGTCATCCACGGAACCTCGAGTTCAGCAAAGGGAACACAGATCTCACACAGATTAGGGAACCCTCCTCAAGTGCTCAGTCTGTTAAGGACGGGAAAAGAAAGGACAGAAATAAAAAGGGAGGAAAGAAAGAAAGAGGGAAGGGAAGGGGAGAGGGAGGAAGAAAGAAAGAAAGAAAGAAAGAAAGAAAGAAAGAAAGAAAGAAAGAAAGAAAGAGAGGGAGGAAGAAAGAAAGGGAAAGAAAGAGTGGAAGGAAGGAAAGAAAAAGGGAGGAAGAGGGAGAAAGAAAAAAGAGTGGAAGGAAGGAAGGAAAAAAGAAAGAAAGAAAGAAGGTAAGGAGGGAGAAAGAAGGAAAGACAGTGAAAGGAAGAAAAGACAGTAGGAAGGAAGGGAGGAAGAACAAAGAGACAGTGGAAGGAAGGAAGGAAATAAGAGAGGGGGAGGGAAAAAGAGAAAAGTAGAAAGAAGGCAAGGAAGGAAGGAAAGAAAGAAAGGAGGGAAAAGAAAGAAAGAAAGAAAGGAAAGAAGGAAGGAAGGAAGGAAGGAAGGAAGAAAGAAAGAAAGAAGGAAAGAAAGGAAAAGAAAGAAAAGGAAGGAAAGTGAGGGAGGGAGGAAGAAAGAAAGAGAAAGAATAGAAAGAAGGAAGAGAGGGAGGGAGGGAGGGAAGCAATCACACCGTGGCACCGGTTTCACGCACCCTCTGACACATCTCTGGTCGGTGACATGGTGCTAGGGTGTCAGTTAGCATGGGCTGAGGGCACAGGTAGCTCAGGGCCTGACACCCCAAAAGTCTCTACACTTAAGGCATTCCCAACAGAAGGAAGAGCTAGCCATCCAGGCCCCACCAGTAAAGTCCACCAGCCCCTCACATGCAGTTAGGAAAAGAGCTCAGTGAACATGAAAACACAAACAGCCAACTCAGGAGGGCACTTCGGCAAAAACAACAAGTCAGGGTGTCAGTGGGTGCAGAGGGGCAAGATGAAGATGGACGCCAGGGCTCTCTTCGTCAAGGCTGCAAAGAGTTTAACCCAGGATTTTTGTGCCCTAGAAAAAGGAGAAAGTAGATAAAGATACTTAGTGAGCAGTGCAAGCACAGAGAGGTCATGGGAATTCAGAGCACAAATAGTAGGGAGCTGAGGACCATGACTAGAGAAGAGAGGGGGGTCCCCTGTAGGTCTCCTTAAATTCTCAGTGACAGCTGGGGTTGAACGCTTGTATACACACACCAGACCCTGGGACTGGTCCCCAAAACAATACAAAGGGAGGAAAAAGAGGTGGAAGAGGAGGAGGAAGTAGAAGAGGAAGAGGAAGAAGAGGAGGAGGAGGAGGGGAAAGAGGAGGAGGAGGAGGGGAAAGAGAAGCAGCAGGCGGGGAGGGCAGGGAAAGAGGAGCAGTGCAGGCGGAGGGTGGGGGAGAGGAAGGAGAGACTGTGGATGATGGGAACCTGCAGAGATGTTGCTGACTGCAGGCAAGCTGACGTTATCAGAAGGGGAAAGGCGATTACTTGTTATTTTAAGATACATCTGAAACTCAGGTGAGTGTGTCAGTAGAACTAACCAACATCAACAAACAACCACACATTTTTCAGTAAGTTTTACGTCTCCCGCCTGTCCCAGTGCAGTGTCTCAGTGCTGCTCCAGTCTCTCTCGGGAACCCTGGCCTCCCTCAGTCTAGCAACTCCTCTATCCATTTGATCCCAGAAGTTCTACCCTGATCCTGATCCCCTCTCTACGTGGCCCAATGGGAAGAGAGTTGATGGGAGACCATGGTGCCAGGTTCAGGGCCTACTCCACCCACACATCCAGGGCCAGAACCCATGACAAGGCGGCCCCCCAGCTGCAGGTTTGGGCTGTGAACCTGAGCCAGGGAACAGGGTGGTGACCACAACCCTGTGTCAGCCCCAGGTGGTTACGGGGGATTCTCCAGTGCAGATCTGGGGGCTTGTTACATGTCCAAGCAGCAAAGGCAGGAAACAGGCCACTTGGTTACACTAAAAATAAACACCAGTGCAAGGCATATAAATAAAAGCAAAACGTTTTCGGGAAAACAAGGATAGCCAACAGTCCTGATGGAACATGTGCGTTCCTTTGAAACCTCCTCTCCTGACTCAATTGTATAGGCTGAACGTTTGTGCCAAGGACGTGGTGAGTCAATGTGAGGAGAAGCCTTCCAGCTACTGTTGAAGAAGGACCAAGAGAGAAGGACAGAAGACGGTGTCACATAGGACAGGTCACGCGCAGTCCAGTGACTCCTAATGGCTCCTCCTTAAGGTTTTCCCACACCTACTACACCATGAAGTGCTCATGGAGAGATGATTCTACATTCTCCAGGACCCTGACAGCACTGGCCACAGAAGGTACATGGAAAAGTGGAGAGGCCCTTAGGCCTGGACATGCTCTCAGGGTAGATGGGCTCGTCACCTTAAGATAGGAGCAGCCCGGACACCCCAGTGAGGGTTCACTTTTGGGGGTGCTTTTGGGGTTGTCATAAATAACAAGAGTAAAGGACCCTCTCCTCTCCAGCATCAAGAATAATAACAAGAAAACTAAAAATAGAGATCCCATTGGACCCTGGGATCACTCCTGTGGGTTAAAGACATCATAGTACAGTGGTCCCCCACACCATGTCTATTGCAGGACAACTCATCACAGCTGCATCTTGGAAGCAGCCTGTATATTCATCAGCGGATGAGTGGATAAAGAAAATGTGATATTTCCACACCATGGAGTACTACACTGCCATAAAAAATAAATTTGAGTCATTTGTGGGAAAATGGATGTACCTCAAGACCAAAAGACTAAGTAAAATAAATCAGACACAGAAGGTGAAATCTTGCATGGATTCTCTTATATAAGAAACCCAAAGTATAAATAATTTTGGCACAAAATAAAAGATAGATGAGAAATAGAGAGATGGAAGAGAGAGAAGGGGAGGCAGAAATAAAAAGGATTATGGTGTGATTTTTATATGCATCCAATCCTCACACTGAATGTATTTATTATGTACTGCAAGCATAATATAACAAAAAGGGGAAGAATAAAAGAGTATAACAATGAACCAGGTGTGATGGGGCTTGCCTGTGATTCCCAGCAATCTGAGAGGCTGAGGCAGGAGGACTGCATATTTGAGCCCAGCCTGAACAATTTAGTGACTGTCTTGGTTACTTTTCACTGGTTGCTGAGACGAATTACCTGATGCCCAAAATTAGGGAAAGGAAGGTTTATTTAGCTTATAGTTTTTGGAGGTTTCAGTCCATAATCAGCTGGTTCCAAGGCAGGGTGGCATGGCACTGGGGCAACACTTCAAGGCAGCAGCCAAGCAAAAGCAGCCAGAGTAAAAGGGGGCAGAGCAAGCCTCTTCCCCTCCCTTATATTGTACACAGGACACCGCCACACACACACTCCAGGGTGGGTGTAGCATTCACAAATCTCCCTGCCTTCCTTTGCACAGAATGAGGATGTCCACAAAGTAAGACCCCTGGCTCCCTGCTGAGTCTCTCAGTTAAACTTCTGACCTTCTCAAATGGACACAATGAGCAGGTAACTGCTTGTGCTCTACACCCCAGGATGTAGAGCTGCTGAGTTACTTAATTAAGCTTCTAGACTTCTCAAGTTGACACAATGTATAAACCATAACAGTGACTGAGTAAGGTTCTGTTGCAAAGTTTAAAGAAAAAAATTTTTTAAAAAAGAGCTAGGGATATGGTATAGTGGAAAAACCCTGGGTTCATTTCCTAGTACTGCAAAATAATAATAATAATAATAATAATAATAATAATAGGACCTGCTTGGCAAGCACAAGGTCCTAAGTTTGATTTCTGGTACCAAAATATAATAATAATAATAACATTAAATAACATTTACTGGAAGCACACTACATGCTGAAACTAGGTCTACATGTATATGAAATAATCCATGGTGTAAAACACTACTGTTATCTGTGCTTCACAGGTAAGGAACCCGACACCCAGCAGGTGAAGTGAGGTTGTCTGGGTTCCCCAGCTCATGGGTGCTAACATAGTTGGCTTCCAAGGACTCTGTCCTGCTCCTGGTGACACTGTATATCCACAGTATAAAATTAAGCAAAATGGGTGAAAAGTAATAAATAAAACAATTTGCGAATAATCATGTGTAGTTCAATAAACATCTGCCTACTAATATTGGCATTCTACTATTTATACTTTATTATGTTTGCAATTGCCCCAAGGCTGTAAGGATGCATTTTCCTCAGTTTATCTTCAGTGCTTGCGTTTCCTGGGGGTATTTATCCTCCCTCTGATTAATAAAGCATTAAGCCTTTTATTCAACCGAGGTGGGGGAAGGAGGGACAATGGGGAACATTGTAAACTGGTATTCTGAACTTTAGGCACTGTCTCTCCTAGCACTGATAGTAGTTCACGTTACTTATCTTCAAGCCTGGTGGGGCACAAAGCAAAGGAGAGCGGTCCGCTTTCTCTGTATTCTGGAATACGGCAGGTAGGGATGAATATAGCAATAAGATTATGGATGTTTGTGTGAAAGACCTGATTTCAGGGATGGGGAGGGGTTAAAAAAAAAAGAGGTTATTCAGGGTCAAGTCCTGAGCTGCTTTCAGTGAGCTCAGCTGGGAAGTCAGGAATGTTCTCTTCACACACTCTCCTCCCAGGCGGCCCCAATGGCAGTTTTATAACAAGACCAATAACTCACTTCTTGATCTCAGAAGCTACTTGTTCGATTCTCTTGACTTCAGTGCCAAAATGAGTTGTTTATTATTTGTGGCAAACATAAAAAACAAAAGGACCATCACAATCTGCAGCCAGTCTCAAGGACAGTAGCTCGCATGTGGGTAACAGCCAGATTTCTGGAAAGATGGAAGTAAATCAAATGTCCATGGATGCCCATTTAGAAACCAGTTTTTTGCAGTACTTACTGAGCATCTATTTTGATAAATCGCTGCCTGCGGGTGCTGTGGGGGCTCACAGAAACTTCAGAAAGCAGACTCAAACTGGAGCCTCGGCAGTTTGGAAATGTTCAAGCCAAATAGCCAAGCAAAGGAAACAAAGGTTGATAATGCATATTTTTCTCCATGTAAACGTTTCTCACATTATTAAGCCAGATTTGATTAATTAAAAAATGATGATAACTCAGTTAACATCTAGCTAAACATCCTATAAATTTCAGCTAGAATGTGAATGCTGGTGTCAGGCTGCTGGGACCTCCTTGGTTACCATTTGGACATCAGCAAATACCCGAAGGGGAAAGGGGTATTCATCACCCACTAAACCTTTGAGTACAGTATAGATAATCACTAGAGGCTGTTTTTCTTTCTCATTTCATAATGTTTACTTATTTAATTTTACTTAATTTTATTTTTATGTGGAAAAGAAAACATGACAAAAAAATTCTTTTTTTTTTTTTTTTTTTTTTGACAGTCAATCCAGAGATAATTCTTAGGGCCAGTTTTTAGCCATTGTTAAGCAACCACAGTATTTTTTTAAACAGTAATAGTAACATGACATAAAAATTCCACACCTCACCTCAAAACACAATGCTATGGCTTGCATCTAGATGTCCCTCCAAAGTCTCATGTGGTCATAGGTAGGGTTTTTGTGAGTGACCGGCTCATGGGTGTATGATACTGGATCATGGGTGTGTGACACTGGTCCACTGATTGGTTCAGCATAATTCTGGGTACTGGAGGATGCACTTGCTGAAGAAGGAACACTCACTCTGTATGTGGGCGGCACCAATCAATAGGCTTGTAGCTTGGACAGAATAAATAAGGAAAGGAATAGGATGTTGCTCTGCTTCCTGCCTACCCTGCCATGGACTGTTTCTCCTCGCAACACGCTGCCCTGCCTTAGAGTCAGCAAACTATAAACTGTGAGCTAAAATAAACCTTTCCTCCTTTAACTTGTGTCTGATATTGTGTCCCAGCAACATGAAAGTAGCTGAGATATGCCACCACCACCAAAATCTGTTTAATCTAACATGGTTTGCTTTTTCTTTTGGATCAGTCAGATGACTCTGAGCTATGCCTTCCCCCCCCCCCTTTTTTTTTTTTTTGGTTGTTTTATGCTGTTTCGTAACTAAATTAAGGACTTTATTTGGACTTTACTTACTTTTCTAAATTGTCTTTTATAATCCTAGGATTCAGTCCAGATAACTGTAACACTTTCTTACTCTTTTTCTTTTGCTATAGTTGTTTTCCCCCACATTTTTGTTAGTTTATATTGGTTACACGGATCAATGAGTTTCACTTACGCAGACTCTCACATGCATAGAACATACTGGAATCATTTCCCCCTGCATCGCCCCTTTGGACCCAGGATCCCTCTTAGTCTCACAATGCAGAGAGGGGGCGTGTGCAATGCGTGTAAGATAAGGAGCCCCCAGTGTCCCGCACGTTGGGAAAAGCGCCCAGGGCGCAGCGTCTTGCAGCACAAGGCTGTGCTCAGCGTTCAGTCTGTGAGGAAGAGCAACTCAGCACAAGTCTCTAGGAACTGCGGAAGCTCTAACGCTGTCCAACTGCTCAGGGGCACCCAAAGCAAGCACCGGATTCGCACTGGAGAGAAAGAAGTTTCCTAAAAACTCTGCTGGAGCCCTCCCTTAACAACGGCAGCGATGAGACTGGGCCAGACTCGGAGAACTCTTCTGGAGGCTGAGGTCTAGAAGCTCACATTACGGAAGTCATCTTCTAGCATCCAACATGCAGGGCTCATCCATCAAGTTTGCATCCAGGAAAGCAACCACCCTTCCCTCACAAAACCAAACCCCAAATCCCTTAGTAATGGCAATTTTGGGGTGGTGAAAACATTTTTATACCCTATTTTCTCTTAAGCGATGCGCCCGTTTCATAAAAAATTAAAGACAAAAAAAAAAGAATCACAGGCACAGCTAGGGCAGGGTCCGGCCAAGGCTGACTCTGAGGTCGCAGCGCGTCCTGCCTGCCTCAGTCTCCCTTTCGCCCGGCAGCCAGCGCTGGGTCAGCAGCGTGGCCAGGCTGGAGGGGTGACACTGAAGGTTCCCGGCGCCGTGCCCAGGCGTCCGCGCCAGGCTGGATGAGGCTCGGCGAGACAGCACCGGCCGGAGACTCGCACCAGGACTCGGGCACGGGGGCTTCTCCATCCCCAGACTCAGTCCGCAGCCGAAACCTCCCCTGCAAGCCGGACCGCGCGCACGGCGCCCCTCGCGCGCTCCCTTGGCGTCCAGCCCTCCGCCCACGGGCCGCGCGCACTGGGGAGCGCGGGGTCGGGGTGGGGTGGAACGGGTCCTCCCCGGACGGCGGAGATTGACGGGGTGCAGGCACCGCCCCGACCAATGAGCGCGCGCTGGGGCGGGGCCTGGAGCCAGCCGCCTGGGCTACTTAGAGTCGCCTGCTCCGCGCTGGGAGCCGAGCCGAGCAGAGCCGCGCCGCGCGGGACTGGCCAGGTGGAGCTGCGCCCCGGCCGGTGGACGGCAGCGCTCGGCACCGCCGCGGGTAGAGCCGACCGCAGCCCCTCGCGCCCCGGGACCGCGTGCGCCGCCGCGTCTGCAGCCCCCATGGGGACCCGGAGACTTTAAAGGAGTTTGGGGTTCGGGAGCGGGGAAGTCACGGGTACGGAGAATGGGCTTTCTGGGCCTCGCGAACGTGCATTGCGCGCCGGAGAGGAGGGCGGAGGCTCGTGGCTGGAAGCGGAGCGCTCGGAGCCCCCGCGCGGGCCGGGCCTCGCTTCCTCGCCGCTCTCCGTCTCTTTGTTCGGTTATTTTAGACCCCGCAGCCTCGCCCTGGCGCAGTCCGATTGGCTCTGCGGGGGACGGGGTTGGCAAAGTGAGGGGCAGAGAGCACCTGTCTGCGTGGGCGGGTGTGCTGGGGCGTTCGCGTGTACGAGCATCGGCGAGTGTGCCAGCGTGGGTGTGGGATTGTGCACGAGTGTGTGTGGGGGGGTTAAGTGTGACAGTGCGTCCTCGCGAAGGTTTGTCATTGTGGGTGTCTGTGCCAGCCTGTCAGCCCCAGGTGTGTAGAAATGTTGCCACCAGTGTGTCCGATTGTCACTGTGGAAACCTCTGTCACGGGTGGGGTGCAACGTGTGCCAAGCTGGGCGGTGGGTTGCAGAGGGCGGGCACAGGAATGTGAGCGCTGCTTGCTCTCGGCTCTTTGGCCTTAGGTGTCGTTTGTCCCTGCCAGCCCACGCTTGCGTCCTGCCACTACCCACAGGGACCCCGCGCTCGCTTCCCCGCCCGCGTGTCCTGTGCTGGGAGTTCCACGGGGTTCCCGGACAGGTTGGGAGGCTGCGTGGGGCGTCCTCTCCGGCATCCCATCGGTGGCCGCGTCTGCGCCTCCTTCCCGATCCCGGAGAAGGCGCCGGGATCCCGACTGACTCCAGTGACTCTAGGGGGCGCATGCAGAGGCGGGCGGGCCGGACGCAGGGGTCCTGTACGTCTTGGGGAGGGGTCACCCCAAAAGGGTCACCCTGACTCTAATGGGTCCGCTTCTACTTCGCCAGATCCCCATTCCTGGCCCTAGCCTCGCCGCGTCATTGATGGGCAACCAACTGGACCGCATCACCCACCTCAACTACAGCGAGCTGCCCACAGGGGACCCGTCGGGGATCGAGAAGGACGAGCTGCGGGTCGGGGTCGCCTACTTTTTCTCGGATGAGGAGGAGGACCTGGACGAACGCGGGCAGCCCGACAAGTTCGGCGTGAAGGCCACCGCCGGCTGCAGCCCCTGCCCGGAGAGCCCCGGCCACCACCACCATCACCACCACCACCACCACTTGCTGCACCAGCTGGTGCTGAACGAGACTCAGTTCTCCGCCTTCCGGGGCCAGGAATGCATCTTCTCCAAAGTGAGCGGCGGCCCGCAGGGCGCCGACCTGAGCGTCTACGCCGTCTCTGCGCTGCCGGCACTCTGTGTGCCGGGCGACCTCCTGGAGCTGCTGTGGCTGCAGCCCACGGCCGAGCCGGCGGCGCCCGCCCCGCACTGGGCCGTCTACGTGGGCGGCGGCCACATCATCCACCTGCACCAGGGCGAGATTCGCCAGGACAGCTTGTACGAGGCGGGCGCGGCCAACGTGGGCCGTGTGGTGAATAGCTGGTACCGCTACCGCCCGCTGGTGGCCGAGCTGGTGGTGCAGAACGCGTGCGGCCACTTGGGCCTCAAGCGGGAGGAGATCTGCTGGACTAACTCGGAGAGCTTCGCCGCCTGGTGCCGCTTCGGCAAGCGCGAGTTCAAGGCCGGCGGGGAGGTGCAGGCGGGCACACAGCCCCCGCAGCAACAGTACTATCTCAAGGTGCACCTGGGGGAAAATAAGGTGCACACGGCCCGCTTCCACAGCCTGGAAGACCTCATCCGTGAAAAGCGCCGCATAGACGCCAGCGGCCGCCTGCGCGTGCTGCAGGAGTTCGCCGACTTCGTGAGCGACAAGGAGTAGCGGCCGGGGTCGCCCACCCCGCGCCTGGGCCTCTCCGCCTCATGGCTGGGGAGACTGCGCCCCCCTCGCGCGCACCCTGAGCCGCTGGAGGTCAGCGCTGGGACAGCAGCCTCGCACCAGACTTGGAGCGGCAGGAGGACCGGGGACTGAGTCCGGGACAGGAGCGCAGCTGCGCGCCACCGGGGGTGGTGATGTAAGAGTGGAAGGGCAACGGGAAGCGGGGAGGGGGCCAGGGCGAGACCTTTCCCGCGAGCCAGTGGTCAGCGACTTTCACTCGCTGGGCAAACCCCCATTTACCAACAAGGGGCCGTTGCCACCCCGAAATGTGCGCACACAGGTCAGGCCCATGGCTGGGGAGAATTCTGTCTGCAGGGCGCGCTTCAGCTCCGGGGTGGATGCGTCCCCGGGTCGCAGGATTTCCAAGAAATCCAACCTGCCTGTCCCTGGTGCCCTTGTGAATAGTTCCAGAGGCCGCGCAGAAGCACCCCGGGTGCCCCGAGGCTGCCTGGAACCCTTGGGCTCCGCTCTTCCAGCCCCAGGTCCCCTAACTTGTGCTCCAGTCTCTGGGTGAAGCTAGGTAGATTTTGCTTCCTGCTGTTTCTGCCCAGGAAGCGCACGGCACCCCCACCCGCGCTTGCCCGTGAGTGTCCCCGTAGCAGAGGTCGCGGTCGCGCGAGGAGAACGCGCAGCTGCTGGGACTGGAGGGCAACTCCGCCCGGGAAGCCCTGCTTCACCCAGTGTCTGGGATCGGGACCAAAGCCGGGGGCTTGTTGTTCTGAACCCTTCCTTGATTGCTTCTTCCTCGAGCGAGCTACATTTCAAAATTAGTCATATTTTTAACTCGAGGAGAGGGAGGGGAGGGCGCGGCGACGTTCCAGACACCAGCGTCAGGGCGGCGGCGGCAGCAGCACCACGGCCAGTCTGTCTCCTTTGGCTTTTCCTAACATTGAAACCTTAGCTCACGGGGACGTGGAAATTAAGTTTCAAACATGAGAGCGGAGATTTCCAACTATGTCAACAAAGCCTATCGTGTTGATGTTTTTATTGACCATTTTAGCAACATGCTAATAAAATTTCAAATTGAAATTTTTATTTTCATGGCTTTACTCCATGATAGTTTAAATACTGGGGGCCATTAAGAGTGGATGTAGCTAAGAGCTTAGCTAACATTGCCTTTTTCACTCTGTTTATTCTCAGATCTTGTGAGAATTCTGTTTTTTGAATATAGTATTTTTTTTTTTTTGCTTTAAATAACCCAAATAATGGTGGAGTTATTGATGTGTATATTGTACTGGATTTCTGTCAGGTAAAGGGTTTATTTGATTTGGTGGAAATAGCTGGCAGGTTTGGTGTGGGTTTTTTCTCCATGTGGTACATTATTACCATTTCACATTTACACTTCTATCTCCCCCCCCCCCCCCGCATCTCCTTAAGAAGGGATCCAGACTTGGTATCCACTCTTCTTTAGCCAGTCCCAAAATTCATTCCCTAAAACAGGGAAAAACTTGTAGGATCAGGACTAATACATGTTTTTCAAAAGACTTAAGGTTGTGTGGAACCCCTTCCATGGGTGAAGGATGACAGACTTCTCTCCTGGGATGCAGCCCAGCCCCACTGACGCTGCTGAACTCCACGTGTTACCCACCTGATGGCATCTGTGTCTCTTTCGAGGCAACTTGTCAACTAATGGTGTTTAGCTAATTGTTGCAAACAGTTGCATATTGACAGCTATGATTAGCTGGACAGCGAATGTTGCGGCCAAAGCCAATTTATTGGCGTTTCAAAACTAATGCAATAAAAACTAGTTGAGCTTAGCTAAGACTGCAAATGCCTTTTCCATGGTAAATGATTCATTTCTCTTCTGCTTTTTATTTTTATTGCCTTTTGGTTTTCATTCTGGATTCCCTGATCTTGAATCAAAGGATCAGATCAATGAAATATGAGGTAGAGTATTTTTCTTAAGCCTACTGAGCGATTTATTTTTTCAAAATGTTTAAATGCATATGTTTTTCTTTCAGCGCATAAAACAAACTTTTGTAATAACTAGTTTACCTTTGCATGTATGGAGAACTGAAAATCATTTATTTCCTTAACTTATTCTTCTCTCCGATAACAGATGGCAAAGTCATAAAATGAAATTCTTTACTGTATCTACACACACCATGCTCTTTACTGTGTCTCCTGATGTATCTCGGCTCCCTGCTGTATTAAACATCATCCTAAGCACCTGTTCCCCCAGGACTCCTTCTTGACGTTTTGTCTTCCACCTGTCACCAAAAGTGGGACTTGAGCGACAGAAAGGAATCAGTCTCTGCCATACCTAACACTGAGGTGCATTTCCTCTGGTAGCACATAATCTGATTTCTCCTTTGCTAAGAATGTCATTTTCATGGCAGAATAACAGTCAGCTTTCAGCTTGCTGAAACTAGATGACAATTAAAAATAAGAGTTGGGCAGTTAACATCATTAATTATTAGGTTGGTCCGTTAAGCATTTGGTTGATGGCAATCATTCTCCGTATTCACAATAGTAAAACACTGGTCACATAAGGAGAATGAATAAATTTAAGGTTTTTCTCATCGTATTCCTATTGAAATAATTATCATCTCTTGGTCAGGGTTAATAAAAATCAGTGGCAGAATATGGTAATAGTGCATCATGGAGAATATCAAGATACCATCTAAATGCTCTATCCTGAAAAAGGCCTATCCATGGGTTATTATTAAAGATGTTACTGCATCCAAAGGGGTGGGCCATTCCCTTTACAGGCTTATTTGATTTTGTTTCAATATGTGTGAATGTCATACCTATAAATGGTGTCAGAGCTACAGAAATTAAGACACAGGCCTTTTAACATTTTAGTAGGGTCCAGGAATGTCGCTTGGGTGCTGATTGTCCTGGGCAAGCCAAGCTTCATAGTCATGTCCATGAGGGGCCAAGCTGGAGATGGTTCTGTCCACCCTCTCCAGCAAAGAAGAAAGCTCTCTTTATCTGCCATTCCTTCTCAACTTCTGGGGATGATTGTGAAAAGCAAACCGTTATTAAAAGAAAGTGAAGCAAGGTAGACATTTCTGAGTGAAGAGGAAGAGAAAGGAGAAGAAAAAAAAAGAGGAGGAAGAGAAGGGAGAAGTGGGTGCTGGTACACTTTAAACAAAACGGGTCCTAAAATGCCAGCATTCCCAAAATACAGTTCTTCTCAAAAAGAAATCCTGCAGAAGTACACATGTTGCATTTATTTTTGGGAAAAAGAAAGTAATATAGTAGTGATCCAAACTGATGGGCATAAAATTTCCTCAATATTTAAAATATTAAGTCCTTACCATGACAGCATTTTATTAAGAGTAATGTGTATATACATATACAGAGAATAATATATGTATTTGTGACAGATAACATCTAACAGCAAATTTGTAAGTTCTGTGATGTTACATGATCTCACTAGAAATTTATTTGGCATTTTTCGGATTTTTTCTTCTCCCTTTTGCCTTGTTTTTTTGTTGAATGATTTTATTTGAATACAATTTTTTCAGAAAGGCATTCTATTGATATTTTCAAAATAATGAATTACCTGAATCACAAATATACCCTAACAGTCTTTGAACTTCACTTAGTTGATTACTAAGGTTTTGCACTGCATTTTTACAATCCCTGAGAGTTAGCAGTCTAATCATCTAATCAGTGGATGAAGCAGGGTCAATTTTCAGTGAAATTAACAATAAATTGCACAATCATAACAGAGTCATCTAGTTCTCTTTGTCCCCATGAATAATTTTGTTTTCTCTCCCTCTCTGCCACTCCAACTTGAACCCAGGGCCATGTAATAAATGAAAAAAAAAATCTAGTTTTAAATAAAATAATCTAGCTCACGTTAGCTTCTCACAGATAATTTGCCATACACACAAAAGTCTGCAGATTAACAAAACACAAGTTACCAGGTTTCTTGAAATAAGAACAGTTGCATTTAGAAAATGTTTATATAATGTCCATGTCTATTTTTCTCAAAAATTATTAGTTATTAACAGGATGCTTATAAATCCAGACATCCATGGCTTCACACACACATACACATTTCTGCCAAAAGCTATTAATTTTTATTTCATTCACATACAAACTCGTAGACTTTCAAAGAAACAAAATGGGGAGTGACCTTGAGATTTATAAAGCAAGAGGATAGATCTAGGGCTCAGAATAGTAATAGGGAACTAGACAGCAAAAAGCTGCTGGAACAAAGCATAAACAGAAAGGAGAAAGAGACACAGGCACTGCACGGTTGGCTTTCGTCTCACTTAGCAAGTTCCTGGTTTCTCTAAAAAAATAATACAGAGGAAAGCTGGAAAGATTACAGAGTAATTGAAGAATAAGAGGAAGTAGAGAGTTTATGAGATGATATAAGGAGCTCTAATTCCAAAAGGGGATATCTGCTCTCCATTCTGACTGAAGACAGGAGAAAAGAAAAGAAAAGAAAAAAAAAACTAAGACCCAGTCTTTCAACCCTTGAAGAATTGCTAAGAACCTCTGATTTCATAACTCAAAAGTTTACCTTTGAGGTCATATATTGAACTCATTTGAGCTTGCATCATAAAAGGTTTAAGTATTTGAATATCTTGGGGAAAAAAGGAAAAGCAGCCTTTTCTGCCCTTGTTCCCAGAGGCGATTTGAATGATTCTTGCTCTTGATTGGTAGGACTTGCAGAGGAACGCTTTCCCATGCTTTGGTCTTCTTCCAGTCTCTGCTGTCGTAAATACATGGTGGTGGCATCTCTTCAGTAGTTGTGGTTCTCACTGATTCTTGATCACCAGGAAAGCCAGAAAGCTCACTACTTGATTTATCTGTGAAGGGGAACGTGAAGTTTAACTGAGTCAGTGGCGTTTCCATCCCACAGAAAGTTCCTGGCAATCCATTTTATGACTTGAAGCTGATTAATTTCACTTGTATTTGAAATGTTCAGTGTGTTCCTAGAAAAAAAAAAAGCTATCAAAGAATCCAGAAAATGTTCTCTTATTATTTGGTCAGAAAGGGGGAAAGCAAACTAATAATTCGGACTGTAATTTCTCACAGCTTCATCTCTTATTCACCTCCAGGAGAGATTTTTTTCCTAGCATGAAATCACAAGACTTCAGAAGGAAGCTTATTATTATAGCTCTTGCAAAAAATTTTCTTCGGTATGTAGGGAAAGACTTATTAGACTATGCACTTAACTTTCTGGGAAAATGAGATTTGATGCAATTTGAGCATGGATGTTATTCTAAATAAACATGACTCATTTTTATAATAAATATTAAAATAATTGCCATGCCTGAGGGCTTTTATGACCCAATTATTATTTTATGTGAACATGAGTTCTGAACTTAATTTTGTCCGAAGGATAGATGCTGATGAAATATAAGGTGTGAATAGAGCTGGTGTCTTAAATATCTAGCACAAAATAAATACTCCTGAAGTTAATTTGGGCTTCATGCTATGTACAGAAAAAGCAAAAATGATCAGAGAAGGCTCCCTGAGAAACCTCTTGTCATCAATCCATGATACAGATATTAATGTCCTATTTATGCAGTGGGAAACTTGAGGGATGTGTTTATTGTAAGTATGCTGAAACTTGGTTTAGCCAATCAGTTATTCTAAGTTCCATCATTTTCCCCTCACAGAGTCACACACCATGCCAGTTCTTTGCTCAGGGCCAAGTGAACAATTTGCAGAATTCAGATTCTCCTAGATGATGCACAGGTCTGGGGGGGTCAGACTAATAAGGACTTCACAAAACCTCTGAACTCCCAATAGCACAGAGCCTCCATCTCACCTTCTGATTCCCCTGGGACTGTTTGCTTGGGGGCAGGAGGGTGTAGAGCCAAGGCCAGCAAAACTCAGGAATGGGGTTGCCAGGCGTAGCAAATAAAAATATAGGATTCTCAGTTCTATTGCAATTACACATAGATGACGTGTTAGGATAAGTACATTCTACATAATACAGAAAAAACACTTATGCTAAAAAATTATGTTTAGCTGAAATTTACCTGTAAGTGCACATCTGGTGTGTTATCAGGCAATCCTACCAAGGGAGACCCGAAGGTCTCTAGGAACCCCAGTGTCCCCTTGATCTGACAAATGAAGGCCACCCGCCAACCCGCAGCTCCAAGCTTCAGTCAGATTGTTCGTGCACCTTTAAAGGCTAAAACCACATTCAGGAGCAGGAACGAGCACAAATTTTAGGAGAAACGCAAGTTCACAGGCCAGGCACCACCGAGAGAGAGAGAGAGCTGGCTGGGTGGCTGTGTGGATGGGGACAGGTGAGTGGGAGTCAGCGGGTGTCTCACAGGTCGTGAATCTTGTGCTCACGTGATCGTATTTGAAGGGATGTTGCCATCCTTTACCTGGAGTATGATGACCACTCTCCTAGACACAATCAGAAGTATTCCTTGCCACCGGTTTTCATTCCCCCTGCTACTTCCCCCAGTGCAGATCCCCACTTTAAACCTGGCTGTTACCATGTCTTCCTCTCACACTTCTGTTCCCAAAGTCCTCTCTCAGGACACTTGCAGACATAGTGATCACCCCAAATGAATCCAGACTCACAGACCCACTGCTGAGCTCTTCAGGGGTGCTCAGGATTGTCTACAGTGCGAGTCCTGTCTACACCCAGCTACAGTTTCTTCAACTCGCAGCTTATACGCAGGCCATACGCGATTTTCCTATAGAACACGTGGCTTTAGTCTATGTTTCCACGACTTTCTGCCTTGTCCCTTTCACCCACTTGCCAGTCCCAGTTCCAGAGTGCCAAATCCTTGTTCATCCATCTTTTACGGCCAAGCTCCAAGTTACCCCCAGGATGATTCTAGTCATTTCTTTCTGCATGTTGCCATTGTTATTGGCAGCACCCCTAGACCCTCCGTCTTCTACTACATGATCATTTGTGTCATCTGTCTATCCTAGGAAGACTGTGGGACTTACTCAGGACTTATTCAGTGCTCAGCTACGGAATGGAGAGGACAAGAAATGAGACAGGGAATGAACTGGTTCTTCGATGAACTCTCCATGGTTGAAATGACCACAGTGTTTGTCTGTTTCTATGTGATCCTCCCTAAGAAGTATACAGTAGAAAACAGCTTCTGATTAAAAAAATAAAACTGGAATGGGGCCAGGGATATAGCTCAGCGGCTCAGTGCCTGCCTGGCAAGCACAATCCTAAGTTTGATTTCCAGTACCCTTTAAAAATAAATAAATAAAATAAACTGGAACGATGCAGAACTGTACTACCAACAGCAGGAGCTTGGCCACGCAGTTTCAATGGTTTCTCTGACTGGGTATACACTTCTCCATGGATGAACTTTCTGAGTTTCATTACAGATGGAAAGACAAATTTTTCTCCCCTGGGTAATTTAATTCCCACCTCGATGAGATAACTTCAAGAGTTGCAAATTTAGAAGGCAGCCAAGGATCGGCTTGCAAGAAGTAGATAAAGTCAATGGGCCCAAGACTGCCAAAGGTGTTCGGTCAGCGAGGAGTCTTGTTCATCTCACGGTAAATTAAATTTCTTCCAGTTTTGGCTCTAACACAATACACCTAGATAGCCGCGGTGAAGAGCAAAGCTCATCTTGCCTGAGATTCCAGCAGGGGGCGCTGAGGAAAAGCGGCCTCTTTGCACTGGCGACCCTGGGACTTCTAGGTGGGTTTGGCAGCTAGGATAATTTGAAATAACGTTAAGTGCAACTGAGCACTAAAAATGTAACGAGACTCATGTCTTTTAAAACATATACGTGCTTTTCGGTTTGGTCCTCCCCTTAGAGCTCAGGAAGCGCGGCCTACGTTTTCCTAGGGAGGTATCATTTTCTCTTGGCACCTCTGAGCTGTACGCGCAGTTTGACCTGGTTTTGGTCATAGTTATGGTTGTTGGCACCTAAGCAGAGTCATTTCAATTTAGAATTTCCTACCATAATATCCAGCCGAGGAAAAAGAAACATCAAAATTCTAGAAAGGAGTCATTTAGAATGAACTATGATTACTAACTTGGGATTAAAAATCTAGGTAGATAGGAATTGTGGTAAAACATTGCTTTTACCCAGAGAGCAATTTCTGGAGAGACAGTGAGGGAGATTTTCACTGCACAGCCTCACCGTTCTCACTTTAGAAATCGGGGCCCCTTGTGTGCTTTTGCTTTATGTGTGTATAATTTTAAGAGACACGATCTACACAAGAAAACAGGAGCACTGCGACTTACTCCAGCCTCTGTGGACCGACAAAATAAGTGTTCTAAACCAAATCTGTTCTGCTTCAGTTACTTCCGTAAAGTTTTCCATAACTTACTGGATAAAATCTGGGCTTCTCGGCAGACCGCACACCCTGCTGCCATCTGGACTACTTCCCCCCACTCCCAACAGTCCTCATCCCAGACCTCTGAACTTGCACCCTCTGACCCATTGGACTGATTCCGGAGGACACCATCTGTCCAAGACCTTACTCTCTAGCAGATTCTTGCCACTGTGCCCCTTTGCTAATGCTGTCTCATTCTGCTGGAGCATCCTTCTTTCTTCCTTGGCCACAAGTCAAAATCCCCTTTATTCTGAGTCTTCGTGAGGAGCCGGGTCACTTGCTGGCTGATCTGAGGGTGAGGCTGCGGCACCCACCTCACTAGCAACACCCACATGGATTTGTCCTCACACAGCTCCTGAAACAGTTTACCCACACACTTGACATTCACTCCTCCATTTAATATTCTGATTTTCAGCCCCTAAACTATGTCAAACACTATTTATTTAAGTTAATGGGAACCTGATTGCCTTCTGAATTAGGTTTTAATCTGGAGACAGAGATCTTGGCATCTTGATCTTTGATTCATTAGTAGCTGGTCTCAGGTCCATATTTGATGTTTAACCAGAGCTGATATGATTTAGTTCAGTTAATTCAATTCAGTGGCAACTATCCTAACATGATAAGAGTGAGTGCTGTGTTTAAATTAATGTTCTCATCAGAGAACAACTCCTTAGATATTTGTGGAGTCCTTGTTGAAGGTAAGCTTTGTTTTGGGCCCTGTGGACAGAAAGCATAGTTTACCATTCAAGATCCTAAAGAGCTGGGTGCAGTATTATCACAAATCCAACATAGACTGGAATTGTGTGTGTGTGTGTGTGTGTGTGTGTGTGTGTGTTACTGAGGATGGAACTCAGGGCTTTGGTGCCAAACTACATCTCCAGCCTTTTGTTATTTTTTATTTTGAGACAGGGTTTTCTGAGTCACTCAGTTGCCTGGGCCAGGCTCAAACTTGTGATCCTCCTGCCTTAGTCTCCCAGAGTGCTGGGATTATAAATTTATGCCATTGAGCCCTGCCAAGCTATAATTTTTTAAACAATTATGATTTTTTGAGAAGAAGGAACATTCAAAAATATACATCAACTTTAAGAACTCAAACTGGCATGGAGGATTGTAATAATATTCTAAAACAGTTACAGTTTTTATTTTCATTAATTGCAATGAATGTAAATAATCGAGAACCCACCACATGGGGTCAGGGAGGCTCCAACCAGAAGACAACTAGCCTGACTTCCTGGTGAGTGTGCACAACTGATGCAGACTCCAGGAAGAGAAAGAGATGTGCCTCTCAAGAACCTGCCACATTGGGTCAGGGAGGATCCAACCAGAAGACAACTTGCTCTTATTATTTAAATTATAACTCATTATGTAAAGAGTTATTTTTAGAGTGAGTTTAGTCTTAGAGGATCTATAGAATTAAGATTTAGATGTATGGAAACAAAACCCTTATCTTGTTGAACTACCAATGAAAGGGAAAAACTGTGCAAGAAAAATGTTCTTTTTAAAACTGTTCTTTTGAAACTGCCTAGCTCTGTAACTACTTGTAGTCAGGGGTTACAAGGAGAACAAGACAATAAAGGACACACAATTTATAGAATTATTTTATGATGGTCACCCAAAGAGTCAAATACAAAGAAAGTACAGGAAATCAGTCCACACACTAAACATCCAGAGAATCCAGTCAAGCACCTGGATCCCATGGCAATAACCTGTATGAGTTCAGCTGAAGACCTAGGCTCATGACAATATCTCCCACAAGTCCAACTGGAGACCTAGATGACAATGACTCATGCAAGTCTGTTTCACACATCTGCACTGCGAAGGCCCCCAGATCAGCAGTGGAAGTGAGAAAGTTTGTGCCAGTGGGATGTAGGGTCTGTGCTAGCAAGTTGAGGATTTTCTACTGGAGCCAGGAAGCAACACTCAAAGTAAAGATCAAACCTCCACCAAAAAGTACCACAGCCATCCTCTGTGACAATGAGGTCCCAAGCTCCTCTGACGATGAGAACAACTGAGTTCATATCAGGAAGTCAATGTGACAAATTTCTCCTGGAGTTTGAGCAGCACATCATCTCCCCCTCCAGAGCCAAAAAGTGATACTCAAAGTAAGAACCAAAGCTCCTCCACAGTGAACCACAGCCATTCTCAGCGACAGCAAGGTCCTGAGCTCCTCTGACAATGAGAACAGCCAAGTTCATATCAGGAAAGAAGCTCAACAACCTCCTCCAGGAGAACTGACAGCAACAGGAGAACCAACAATACCACAGAGAACTAACAACACTCAACTCTTCCTTTCAGTTCACCCTTTTATCTTGGCAACAATCCTCAGGTGGGTCATCCACACTCGGCACCACACTGACTCAGTTCAGCTGGTGTTACAAGTTGACCACCAGTTATCAATCCACCACGCTGCTTCATGGCCTTCTAATTACTTTCTTAACCCCTGTAATCACAAAAATGTAACCAAACATACAGAATGCCTGATTGTTATTATCATTAATCTATCCTTGTAACCGACGATCTCACCGTGCTAGCTGATTGGAAGAACTGCCAGGCTTTTCTGTCTCGCCTTTGAACCTCCTGCTTGTGCATCATATAAAAAGCCCTAGATCACCAGAGATCAGGGACTGATATTCTGGGAGTGACCCTGATCAGTGGCCATGATGTCAATAAATCTGCCTCTAAATCCTGGGTGTCATTTCAGCGTTTCTGTTTGCCATTGCAAAAAGATGAGGATGTTACTAGCATTTAATGTACCAATCAGTTCACCTCCTAGTGTATTTTTGTAGATGTAGTTTTGATTCATCAACAGATAGAATTGTATGACAGAATCTCTAAAGAAGAAAACCACAAAAATATCAGACTCCTTGAGGAACTGGTCAGATGAACTGTGTAAAATATTTCAAGGACCAAGACCCTTAAACCAAAGTAGAATTAGGAGTTGAGATGAAGAAATTGCTAAGAGGAAATTGACAATTCTATGAAACAATATTGCCTCACAGCCTATAAAAAGATTTCAATTTTAAAGGAAAATGTTTAATTTGAAAATGGTCTTTTGCAAAAACTTAAAAAATAAAAAACAAAATCTGTCAACTCTGACAGCATTCCTTCAACACAAATAATAAAATCTCTTTGAAGAAAATCAAGCCTCAGCTTATCATCTAGATAAACTGAACTGGTGTTAACAGTGGTCTTTGGCACTGAGCACTGGCTACTCAAATGCATCTAGCAGCTGCAGTATGTAAGTCTATGATACCCAACATATCCTACAAGCAAACTGTCCCTTCTTGTGTAGAATTCCCATTTCCCTTAATAAGGAGAAATTCCAGATTAAATGCAAAGACAGAGGAGTTTGCCAAAATTTTCAGATATATAAGCATCAGTGCCTGGATAGCAATTCTTCAAATATTACATCTTATGTTAATGATTTCCAAAGGAAATCAGCTGACTTTATGCATTTATTTTAATAAGGCTGTGAAAACAGTCCATTTACAGTATAAAAACCCCTTGTCTTCTAAAAACGCTAGGCAGAATATTTTAATAAATTAAATTTGTCTGCCTGTCAAGTCTGTCAAATTGACAAGTGCCCTCCAGGAGTATTGCTGATGTTGTGGTTCTATTTTTCCAATAGAGTTACGTTTAGAATTTAATACGAGCTGCTTAGGGGAAGAATCCATCCATCAGGCTAATTTTAAATAACAAATACTAGCACCATATTTTAAGTCTCTGAACTTATACGGCCGGGGTGAATTTGCTTCCTTCGAAAACTCTCATATTCTCTACAATGATGTCTTGAATAATATGTTTGTTTGTATTGATGGAATACTTTAAGAAGGCAACAAAGTTCACATCATCTAACTATTGGTGTTTGCTCTGAGGTGTGAATTTGCAGAATCGGTTGACATCCTCACAGTCAGCCTTGTACCAGTCAGGTCCTCTGCTCCCGGAGCACCTAGGAGGACTGAGGATTGGCAGGGAAAACACACAGCTCAAGGTCATGTCTTTTGTTTAGTGAAGCCAGTCCTTGAGTTAAAGGCATTCTGATGCAGGGCCATTACATTCCTGTCCTTCATTAGACTTTCCTGAAATGATCAAATATCTTCTTCTTCTCACAGGGAAAATCCAGTTACTTTTATACTTCACGTATGAGAAGATTTGTACCAAACCCCTAGGATCGGTTTCTGAGAAAAGCAAGATCTGTAGTCCCATCCTGGGATACTGAGCAACTTAGTGAGATTCTACCTCAAAAATAAAAAATAAAAAGGACTTTGGGGATGTAGTTCGGTGCAAAAGGCCTTGAGTTCGATCCCAAGGATCAAAACAAAGATCAAAGATCAAAACAAAAGCTAAAATTCACAAACCCAGCCAGGTCTGGACTGACTGTATGACACATACACTAATCACCTGGATTCTGTTTCCCGCTTTGGGAATGAAGTCCTCAAGTCCGTGTCTAAAAGTTAAAGTGGAATCAAGCCTCAGTCTTCAAATTCTTTGGTTTTTTCCCTCCTGAGCTTCTGAAACAAAGACACACCTGTTGGAGGATATTCAGGAAGGCCATGTCTCTAACCAGGGCCCAAGGTAGTTCTCAGGGAACTTTGTATTTCTTGCTCAATAAAGTTTATAATGTGCCAGGAAAATGTCTTTTGATCATCAGCAGAATAGGAAAAAAATCAGTGCATACTATGATTCTGATTTTTTAGAGTCAAAAATTCTGAATTAAACATATACATAATCTCAGTTCAATTTTTCTAGCAACAATATGCAGTGCTTGTACAAAATAACACCTGTATAGTGACCGGCCAGCCCTAAGAGCAGGGTAGGGACCTGTATCAAGACTGGGGCAGGTCTGACTGAAGGAGAAATCTTTCATGCATGAAGGGCCCTTCTACCTCAGCTAAGGGAGCAGTCCCATGAGCTAGCACAATGAATCAGTGTTTATGCAGAGTCAGTGCCTCAGGAAAGGATGTCTTATGACTCAACACATGGCATTTCCATTTCTGAATGAGATTAGCTATTCTGCAAGAACCATGAATTGACTGGAGATGAAAATAGACTCAAACAAATAAAAGCCAGTAAATACGGGGAAGTTTGCACGAATGGGAAGAACATTGGATTTGGACAACCCCCTTGGTTACAAAGCTCAGTTGCTGCTTTCTTTCTGTGTGATCTGGGACAAATCACTGTGTTTGGCCTCTGCCCCTTAATTTTTGAACAAGAAATCATAAATTCTCACTCCTAGGTTAGGACAAAGTTAAATTAAATGTCTATATAATTATTCACCTACAGTGCTTTGTATATAAAGGGAAATCAGCAGACATTAGCTGAATTAAATCAAACTACTAAGTAATTTTCTTTTACCATTGAGATTTCAGGCTGGCTAATTCTTGAATGTGTTTGCTTTGTCTCCACGTAGGTGGTAAATCTTTGGAGAGAATGGAATTTGTCTGACTCATATTTTATCTTCTTTAGCAGATTTTCAAATATGAAACATGACGATGATGAAAATGGATATTTCTTAAAATAAATTATTTGATGTGGACTTAACATTTGAACCTTTCACCAGATTCATTTTTTGACATCCTGACCTTCAGTGTTTTGGGAGATAGCAGCCTTGAGAGATAGGTAGGCCGTGAGGTAAAGCCATGAGTTATATCAGGGATTAGGGCCCAGTGAAAGACATGAAAAAGAGCACTTTGGTATTTTCCCTGCTCTGTTCCATGTGAGGGTATGACAACAAGAGCGAAACCTGGAAGAAGACCTCACTACACATCTCGCTGGAACCCCAACCTCAGCCTTCTGCCATCGAGAACCAGGAGAGATAAATTTCTGATGTGAATAAACCACCCAGTGTATATTTGTTGTAGCAGCCCAGATAGAATGCAGGATGTCTATATTCTACTACAGGAAAGGCCAGTGCCTCCTCCTGGTATGCTATTCAATGATTGCCGTGGAACCCAAAAAGCAAAATACCTAGGGCTGTGCCCACACTCAGGGGAGGCTCCCGGCATGATTCCCGACAGAGAACCACCTCACTCTTATCTCTGTTCACTGCTTCTAATGTTTGCCCATCTTGCATTTAGCTTCTCTAAGCTTTGAACTGAAAATCTACTGTATGGCTTGTCTTTCCTGCATATTGGACAATAATCTCACATAAATGACTGTATTACAAAATGTATGCTTTTCTGTTTAGTTGGACCTTAAAAGTAAGAGAAAACTTTTACACACGCGGTAGTCCTTGATCCGTGGAAGTATCTGTCTCCCATTGATTCAGTGTTCTCTTTGGGAATCCCTCATTATTTCACTAGCACAGCCGTATACAAACCTTCCTGGTCCTGGGGCCCCTTTACATGACTGGGGAACTCAAACAGCTTTTGCTTCTTAAGTTATTCCTTCTAATATTTGCCGAGATAGAAGAAACATTGATACATTTTGAAATATTTATCCCTTTATTAATTTAAAATATTTATTTATTTAAAAGCACCAGTAAACCCACTACATGTTACATAAGTGACACTTTTAGTGCAAGTAACTACTTTCCAGAATAAAAGAGAAGAGTAGCATTGTCTCATGATTTTTTCTTTTTTGCAAATTTCTTTAAAGCCTGCCTTAACAAAGGACAACTGGATTTTTACACCCACTCCTGCAACTAACCTGTTCTATAGAATGAACCATGTGACTTTTGTAAAAGTCCTCTAAACACTTGCCCAAGAATTAGTGTAGAAAAGCCAAATCTTAAAATCATGAAAATAGCTTTGATCTTGTGCACGCAGCCAAAGGAACTAGGGGACTTCACGGCTCCCAGATCACATTTTGATAACCACTGACCTTGGACCCTACCTGGTCAGCTCAGTAAATTCCCACCAACTGTGTCCAGTGATCACACTGAGGACAGCCACCTGCCAAATTGTGGAGTCAGTGAAAAACACAGGTAACTGAAGTCAAGTAATAGAATCGCAAGCATCTTTTCACAAACATTCCACATTCATGTAGGAAGAGAATGCCTCCCCATCACTGGATGAAGACAGGCTGGTTACTTAGCTTTTTAGCTTCTCTTTAGTGCAACAGAAAGTATTATAGCACATTTAGTTGCAAAAGCAAAATCTCAGTATTTGTAGAGCTCAGACTCTTCAAACAGACCATCTCCAACTTTATTAAAAATTACGGAACCAGCCTCTCTCTCAGATGAGGGCAGTTCTTCCTGCATTACGCTTGAACCTAGAGCCCTAGCTTCTTCAAGGTTGTATGCATGCTGGGACAATGGGAGTGACAGATGAGGAGGGGATAATGGAGGAAGGCTGGGAAAGCACATATAACTTGATAAGCGCCTTAGTAAAAAGTCCCAGTGCTTCCTGAGCCTGGAAGATGGTTAGAGTTGAACATTTTTCAAAACCACCCACTCCTGGTACTGCAGCAGAACAACCGTTCCCCTGAGTGAATTTACCGTTCAGAAACCACACAGGCATTCCTCATTTCCAGGAAAGGTAAAACAATCTTTCCACTAGGAAGCTCTGCTGGATGGAACCTCCATGCACTCGGCCCGGCTTTCTCTGTACGCAGCCCACCTCCAGGGAACAAAAAGAGCATGGTGCCTTTTCTGAGGGCAGAACTTGGTCACACAGGCTGCAGATTCCTGCATGTCCTGGAGAGAAAGCTAAGGCAGGAGCATCTGGTGGTTCCCTGAAGTCCTTTTTACTAGGTCTGCAGGGAGCCTAGATGGCTCTGAGACGAAGAGTTGTTGTCTCACAGTGCACAAGCATCCCTGCGCAAAATCCTTCTCCTTGTTTGCTGTGGTTTAAAAATCTGTATGTTGAAATGCTAACTCCCTGCATGATGATATTAGACGGGAAGGCCTTCTGGAGGTCACTGGGACCTGGCAGCAGCACCTTTGTGAAAAGGGTTAGAGCTTTTATTAAAAAGCTCCTGGAGGCCCCTTTGCCTCTTCCACCATGTGAGCAAGAAAGCAGCACTCCTGAGCAAGGAAACTGGCCTCCTCCAGCTGCCAAATCTTGGCATCATGACCTTGGACTTTACATGAGTAAACTTATGTCATTCATAAGCTACTTAGTTTTTAGTACTATTTGTAGCCCCTCAAATAGTCTATGATAGTGGCTTGGGAGTTACCTAAGCAAGCTCTCTGCCATCCTACTGTGGACCTTCCTACTTATTGATATAGTATGTGTCACTATATGGATTGTCACTTCCTGGTTGCTTGGACACAATACTCAACACTCACAACTCTTAAAGGAGGAGAGGTTTGTTTTGGTTTGCAGTTCGTGATTGGCTGGCTCCAAGGCAGAAGCAGCATGGGGGAAAGACACAGTAGAGGAAAGCTGCTCAGGTCACAGAGCAGAGAGCGGAGGAGGGGGCAGGGAGGAGGTCCACCCTCCAAAGTCAAGTCCTCAGGACCTCCACTTCTCAGAAGCATCACCTGCTGACAGCACGCTCAACTATGAAAGCATCAGTGAATGGCCCAACTGATGAAAGGATGGACCCCATGGTCCAACCATCTCCCAAATCCCCACTTCTGAACACATGAGGCTTTGGGGAGGGCATTCTAGATCTAGACCATAATGATGTCCCATCTCTGTCTTGTCTCAGGGACTTAGAGTGCCTGATTTACCATCATGTTATTTAAAGAGACAAGCATCATTGACTGTACCCTAGCCCAGGACCTTTGTGGCTTTGTAATTTCTTTTGTCTCTTTCTGCTTAGGAAAAGGACTGACAGTTCATAATTGGCCATACTTACTAGTATATTTGCATTTAGACTGGAAGTAATGCTTTCTTTTCTCGGTATAATTTGTCTTACATTTTTTGAAAGTAATAACTATTCATTAAATTATATTTAAAAATATGAGAAGGAAAACAATGTCTACAATTCTACCACAATTATAAAACCATTATTCATATATATGTGTATTTTTCTCTAATAATATTTCAAAGCATGCTTCAATTTCAATTGTATTCATACAAATGCAATTTCATATAATACATTTTACTTATTAATATGCTATTAGTATCACTGATGTCAATAAAAACTCCACTTAAACATGAATTTAATGGTGGCAATGTATTATACTAATACACCACGGTTTCCTTTATAATTGTCATTATTATTAAATATTTGCATTGTTTGTAGTTTAATATTAAAAATCACACTGCAATGAGTAACTTTGCACAAATACTTTTTTCTTTACTTTAAGTTATTTCCATAGAACATATTTCTGGCTGTGGACTTATGGAGTAATTGGATATGAAAATTTTCAGAATGCACAAGCAGACACAATTTTGCAAAAGGCAAATAAATGTCTGTTGTCATGGCTCATCATTATCATCGATCTACACATACTTTTCATTATTGATTGATTGATTTCCTTCTCTTCCAATCTTCATTCCCATGGCCTTCATCATCACTATAGAACATCACCTCACATCCTTGACACGAATCTCATTCTTTAGAATGTATTACTGTTCTGCATGCACATATTTTAAATGCAAACAAATCATATCATACCATGGACTGCATGCTGTTTCTTACTTTTATTCACACAGCACAAGGTGGCTAACATCTATGTGTATTGGTCTATATACATCTAGTCTAAAACTATTGGGTCAACATTCTATACTGTCATCATAGTATACTTCTCTAGTCTCTAACAAAAGGATTTCACTAGATGGCTTCTAATCCTGAACTACAGCAAACAATGCTGGAATGAACTTCCTTGAATATTCTTCCTTATTTTATTTTATTATATTCATTTTACAACCCTGGCTAGGGCAAAAGTAGAAACAAGAGTGACAAGTACTTTCATGTTGCTCATAATATTAAAGACTAGTTTCTAAAATTTCAATATTGGCTATATTTTTTACTGTAGGCTTTGGTACAAACTCTTTATTAAATTAAGGAAATTCTTTCAATTTTTACTTAACACCACACACCAATGACCAACTAAAGTTAAAAAGACTGACAATATCAAGCGCTGTTGAAGATGGGGCGCACCTAGAGTTCTTTATTTTTTTTTTCACCTAGAATTCTTGCACACTACTCATAGTCATTTAAATTAATACAATCATTTTGGACCATTTCTACTAATTTTGGAAATACTCACACATTATGACCCAACAATTTCATTCACGTGTAGCTCTCTAGAAAAATGTGTGTAGATGTAACAAAAGATATGTATGGAAATGTTAAGGATAGTGTTATTGTTCATAGCCGAAAGCTTGGAATAACTGAAATCCCTAAGAGTAGAATGTATAAATCATTTGTTCTCATGTAGTGAAATACTCATTGCAATTAGAATCAATGGAATGCTCTTACATACAGAAATACAGAGGCATCTCATTAACATAGTGTTAAACAAAAGAGTACATATTACTCTGTATTAAGTTAAAGATAGTCCTTAACTTTCGATAGGTGCATAAAATACGTGAATTTAATTTCAGCGAATTTGAATGTTGAGTGGAAAGGATATTCAGAGATCTCTAAGCTGCTACTGAATGTGAAAACAGCTTGTGTTTTTTCTATTAAAATATATACATTAGACTACTCTATCAAAATATACTTAGACAAAAAGTTTAACCTTGTTGAAAAATGACAAAATAAATGTTAACAGTGAATGAATTCCAGTGTAAATTAAAATGAAAAAGGCTTTTTCTTGTGTTGCAAGTGATGACCTACGTCTGTTCTGTTGTGTTTCGTTTTTCCCCTGGTTCTACCTCTAATGAGTTATGAGAATTTTTTCTTCCATGATTTGAATTTCTCATAAGTGGAGCCTGAATAAAATAATCTTTACTTTCTGAGTTCTGTAAATCTGTATTATAAGAACTATTTCAGAAATCACTCAAGCTTCTTCTTTTTGATGAATGTATCGAATGTTAGGATAATCTGGTTCTTTAGTTGTTATTGTTACTCATGCAATAATTTTCCAATTATCTTTTGGCTTTTCTGGTGGCTTCTCACATAGTCCTATTGACACAAACTGCCAGTATCAATCAATAGTTATTTTTCTCATTCTAAATTAGATTTTTCATGTAATTTACACAACAGTCTTTTTAGAGTGTCATGATCAATTCAGTGTGCTATAACAAAGTACCCTGGGTAGATTATAAAAAACAATTTTTCTCACAAACAGAAGTTATGAAATACAAAATCAAGGTGTCAACATAGTGCTGTCTGGTGATGGTGCATTACCATAAACTGCCATCTTCTGGCTGCATCCCCACCATGGCAGAAAGGATGAAGGGTCTCTCAGGATCTTCTGCTATAAAGACACAAATCCCACCAGTGCTCCAGAAGGCCTAATCATCTCCCAAAGGCCCCACATAGCTCCACTACCTGGAGTGAGGTATGGGAACAGGGGTAAACATGCAGACTCAGCAGATACTTTGTTTGTCATGTAACTATGCACATATACTTTTTGAATCAATTTTTTTTATTTTTTTATATTTTGTGAATTTTTTATTTTTTTATATTTTTATTTTTATATTATTTTTTGAAATTCTGTATCATTTCTATCCTTTTTGTTTGTTTGTTTTGCTGTTTAAATTTTTTTTTTAAAAGTAACTGAGAAGCAGTTCCTAGTGACTCCATCTAAATGGCTATCCAGTGGTCTCAGGAAACCACACTGTAGACCACATGGCAAATCAGTAAGAACTGCAAATCTTCCACTGATTCTTCTTGAGGTCCTGCATGACAATGAGATTCCAAAACACTCACTCTCTTCTTGTGACAAAAACTGTTAGTTCTCCACCACTAACTATAATAAGAGCAAACTGAATATTGAGCTGTCTACATGACTTCCAAGAATGAACACTATATGTCCGAGCCTTTCCTGTACCCAAGGATGTTCCTGTTCTATGCTCTGATGAATTCCATCCAAGTAGAAGTGATAACCATCTCCCTGCCTATGTTCCTGGGGATGAGGTGTGTTCTCCCAATCTCCATAATCCCGTCCTTCTGTCTGGAATGAAGATGGAGCATTGTGCAATAAAAGGTCTTATAGACAAAAACCCTGGAGTTGTTGGAGCCACCAACTGTGAGGACTCAGAGCTCTTGAGAGATCCACTTGCCATAGTTTAGGAAAACCGAAATAGCTTCTATCTTAGGTAAATGAATGCTGTTTTGGGTTTTTCTCACAAGATTCTGAAACTATATCCTAACTAATGTCCTCCTGAAGACTGGATGTCTTAGTTACTTTTCTTGTTGCTGAGACAAAATACCTGACATCCATACGTTAAAGGAGGAAAAGTTCATTTTGATTCACAGTGTTTAGAGACTTCAGTCCACTATTCATTGGCTCCAAAGCAGAGGGGTATGACAAAGGGGTATTGTGAAGGAGAAACAGTCCGTGGCAGGGCAGTCAGGAAGCAGCAACAGCAAGCCTTCTTTCCTCTTGTATCCCATCCAGGTTATAAACCTATTGACTGGTGCCACCCATACCCAGGGTGGACCTCACCATTATCCACACCCAGACTTATGCTAATTCCAATCTATGGTCTAATTTAGTACCGTGCACCCTTAATTCAGTAGGACACACTCATGACCCTGCCTGCTTTGCAGAACCCCACCTCTGAGTACATGAGGCTCAGTGGCACACCTAGATGCAAGCCCTAACACTGGAAGTGTTGCTGTGGCTAGGGAACTTCTGTGGTTCCAATATTGGGTTAGGTAACTGTACTAGCCTCCTTCCTAGAATTTTAGTTTTAATGTTATCGTTCAAAACAGAATGATTTCTTCTTCTTTTTAATTTGGCTTGTATTTTGCAAGCAGTCCAACACTGAAAGGAGGAAATAATTGGACTGCTACTCAAAGTGACCTTGCCATACTGGCAAACGAGCTGATTTACCATAATGTGGGGTGGGTTGGAAGATTGTTTTCAGAGAAGTGACAAGAAATGCTTGGGAAAGACAGCAATTAAAAATGTAAGAATTAATCACTTGAAATCAATATAATCAATCATTAAAAAAATAAAGTGCATGGTTCTTTGGATTGGATAGTTAGAAGTGTTTTAAAATTCTATCTTCAGAGAGAAACATAAAAATGCCTCCAATGGTAAAGATCAGGCAAAAAAGAAGTAGAGTTTGTAAGGTTTAGGAAAGAACCCAAGAATTATAAATGGTTACTGATGCAGAATATAATTGACATTAATGCTGTGGAATTTACTAAATTGATCCTCATTAAGCTAATAAATTCTGTAAGGACATGGATGTCTTTTCTCTTGCCTTCTCTCTGATGTTATTGCCACTGAGAAAAAAGCCCAGGAAAGACACTGTCCTCTTTAATTTGTTATTGATTCAGCATTTACTATATGCTGGGCATTCTCTAGATGGCTGAGTGAACAGGAAGAAGTCTCTACCCTCATGGAAATTACATGGAGTAGAAAAACAAAAAAAGCAGTAGAATAGGCAAAAATATGCACTATAAAGATGTGAGACATGAGCATGTATAGCGCCCATAAGTTCAGTAAATAATATTGAAGCATAATAAAAGGACTGTGAATTCCAGAGTGAGGAATATGCTATGTTGAAATGAATGGCAGGTTCTACCTCTCTGATGAACTGATATTTAAAAACAGAATTCGAATAAAATTTTGGAAACTGTCAGTCCCTAGGGATGCAGACCATTAGGTTCTTTCAAGTGCACATGGCAAATCCATCCCAGCAATGCTGCCACTCTTCACTTCCGTACCAGGAAAGATGATGCAGGTATTGACCTCCTTGTTTCCCACAGAGGTGAGACAATCTCAGAACCCCTTGGAAGTCCAAGAGTCAGTACCAGGTGAAAGCCATTCATGACACTGCTCTGCAGTTCAGGCTTTTTGGTTCCAGCTCATAATCCTATGGTAAGTTGTTTGATTCCCTGAATTTCTTGATTGTCTCTGACGCTGCCTCTGTGGTATTTTTGGAAGGAGCATAAAGCCTAGGAAAATCACATCATTAGGGATACCTCATTCATGCACGTATTGCACTGTTTTCTGTGCACTATTGCAGTACATCAGATAGTCTTAAAAGGATGGGAATAAGTTATTTCATCATTTCACATATCAGAATGATATGGAAGAAAAATCATTACAATACAGTGAAAAGATATTGCAGGAACTCCAAGAGCAGCGTGCTTAATTTGACAGATCATGGTGGTAATGGGGAATTGCTAGGAAAGGATACCTGGTAAAGTGGAAAGGAATATGGCTTCAAGGAACAAACAAATTTGCATCCTCTTGTGCTATTCACTAACTAACTGCATGAATATTGTGCCACTGAGTTTACTTCATTAAGCCACAAAGCACATGGCCTAGAGCCTACAGGCACAAAGGGGCACTTAGTAGATACTAAATAGTAGTTTCTGTTAAGGAAAACTTGACACACAGGTGATATTTGTGAACACAGGTGCACAAAATAGAGAAGGGGAACCATGATAGAATTCTATGTTTAAATAAAGAAGCATGAAAGAAAGAAAGAAAGAAAGAAAGAAAGAAAGAAAGAAAGAAAGAGGGTCTCATTATTATTTTCAAATAATAAGACAAAAACAACATACAGATGAGCCATAGGATGCCTCACAGTGTCAGAGATATTGAAATGTGGAAAGTGTGCAGGACAGAACCAGGAAAACGAGAACTTAAAGTTTTGGGTTTTATAGCTGGGACAGAGGCTACAGATGAGATTGGAAATGATGAGAGGTGAAATGGGTGTCTTGGTTACTTTGCTCTCATTGCTGAGACAAAATAACCAGCACCCAAAGTTAAGGAAGGAAAAGATTATTTAGCTCACAGTTTTTGGAAGTTTTAGCCCATAATCAGCTGGCTCCAACACAGAGTGGCACATCGCAGAGGGCAACAGTTCATGGGAGCAGAAAACAGCAAAGGCTGTTTTCAAGAGCAAAATGGGAGGAGCATGGAGAGAAAACGCCTTCTGTCCTTTATATTATATGTATGCCACACCTACTTGGGTGTAGCACTCACATCCATAATCTTGGCAATGGGCCATGAGTCATTCACAGACTCTAGAAGCCCACCTCCATGACTGCATGAGGCTTTGGGGGGACGTTCATACTCAAACCATAGCAATGAGACAGCAAAACAAAGTTGTGAAGTGCAAATGAAGAAACCAAAACATTATCTTGCAGGCAAAGGAGGATGCCAGAAGACTGCTAAATCAAGAGGCATCAGGATGGGGCGGAAAGTCAGGTGGGGTGGGTCGGGGTGTGGCACAGCCCTGCTGGCTGCAATCGCCGGTCTGTGGCACTCCTTAGAGCAGAGGTTCCATGCACCTGTCGCCACAGCCATCTGTGAAGATGTTTGAGGAGCCTGTTCATTTCCAGGGGTGTTGTTCAATTAGCACGAATGCACTTTCCATCTTTGAATGTCTTTAGAATCTGCAGTAATGATTGTGCTCTTTTTCATTCCTGATAATTTCTTTGTTATCTGTTTTCACCTTGATGCATCTAGCTAGAAACTATTGGGCTCATTAATCTTTTTCTCTGATCTAATAAGCATTAGTTTAAAATATGTTCCTTTCTGGGCGTCTGAGGGAGGAGAATCACAAGTTCAAGTGCAGCCTGGGCAACCTAGTGACTTAGGAAGACTCTGTCTCAAAATAAAAAATAAAAAGGACTGGATGCAATTCCCAGTACTGAAAAAGGAGTTTCCTTAGGTTTCTAGTATCATACAGATAACTTCTTTTTTTTTGATTTCCAGCTAAAGTTCAATGTGAAGAGATAATATATTCTATAGGATTTCAAACCTTTGAATTATTTTGGGCCTTACTTATTTACCATAAAGTATATCTTGGTGAATACATCACATGTATATCAAAAGAATGATTTTTCTTCAATTGCTTAGTATATTGATATATATCTATAGATCAACTATAACTGTTAGGGTCAAGTTGTTTAATCATGTTCCAATATTCCATGTCCTTATTAATGTTCCTGTCCTATTATTACTGAAAGACCTTTTATCATTATGAAATATCTTTGATGTCCATTTAAACTGCTGGTCTAACCATCTAGTTTGAACACTAGTTGCACTATCTTTCTTATACTCGGTATTTGTCTTGCTACTTTGAATTTTGTGTTTGTATTTAAATCACGTCTCTTATAGACAGTATACGATTGCCTTTTTTAAATCCACTCTGAAAATAATGCCTTCCCCTTTTAACAGGTGGTGTCAGGCCATTTCTGTTTTATGTCCTATTGATACCTTTCTGTTTTAAGTCTGTCATCTTGCCATTTTTCTATCTGTCTATTCTGTTCACATCCCCTGTTCCTTCCTTGTCTGTTTTTAAGTTAATGGAATTTCTTCAGTATTCTGTTTATTTCTTCTATTCAAAGTTTAGTTGTATCTCTTCATATAATTTTCTACAGTTTGCTCCAGGGACTATTTGAGGGATTTTGACATTGAATTAGTATCATAACTATTATACACCTCTCTCATTTTTTGAATTCTTAGTGTCACACATTTTACTTTTAAATTTGCTGTAAAACCCATATTTCATTCTCAGTTTTTGCTTCAAATAATCAATTATTTTAACAAATTTGTGACAAAAAGTACATTATATGAATCACATTTCTGGTACCTGCTACTCTATTCCTTTGCATAGATAGCAATTTCCTCTTGGCATCATTAACATTGAGTGTAAAGAGTGACCTTTAGCACTTGCTAGAGTGTGGGCACAATCTTCACAAATTTCACCGGCTTTTATTACTTCACCTTCATTTCTGAAAGATATATTTTTTTGGGATGGAATTGGAAAAAGAAAATCTTAGCAGTTTGTGATATCACTCCATTTTCTTCATACAGTTATTATTTTGAAATTTTTAGTCAGTGGTCACTCTTAATTCCATTTGCCTTTTGCCTTACCCCCTCCCCACACACAAGTAATATTGAGATTTTTTATTTTAGTAGTGATTTTCTGCAATTTGACTATGGTGTGCCTGGAAAAGGTCTTATTCATACTTTTACTGTGTGGGTTTTGAAGACTTTCTCTTTAGTTTTCTTTTTGATAATTGAAACTTTCTGGCCAATACTTCTCAAATATAAACTTCTGATTCTCTTTTTTTCTTATACTTTAATTATATGCATGTTAGTCTGCTTGATTCCATCTCACAGTTCATTAGGGTTCTGTTTATATTTTTCAATTTGTTTTTACCTTTTTCAGCTAAGATTATTTTTACTCTTCTGTCTTCAATATGAATTCTGTCTTTAAAATTTGGTATTAATGCTATTTGTTTTTTGAACGTGTGTCATCTTATATTTTCTATTTTTACTCAGAGTTTTAGTTGAAAGTTCTAATTTGGTTTTGTTTTCTGTTTTTCTCTTTTTGAGACAGGGTTTCATGATGCAGTTCAGGCTGGTCTTGAATTCACTTTGTAGCCCTAGTTGGCCTTGATCTCATAGGGATCCTCCTGCCTCAGCCTACTGGTGCTGGGATGACTGGTGCACACACTACCATGTCCAGTCTTTTAATTTAGTTCTTATTTATGATATTCTGCTCTGCTGCTGAAGCTTTCCATAGTTTGTTTCCCTTTGCACTTTTTAGAGTTTGGGCTATGTAGGATTAGATGTGGGTAGGGAGCCTCAAAAAGTGTCTTGTTAGTGCTAGAGCCAAACTATAGCCAAACGGTAGCTCAGAACTCTTTCTCTCATCTAAGTAGCCCAAATGAGGCATTTAAATTAGTAGATTTTAGTAAAACTGAAAATCTGTCTTGAAAAGTTCTTAGCCAGACAAGCAGGACACAGTGGTCTATGTCAGCCAAACATTGTGACTTTTACAATATATTTTCATTAAAAGCTTAAATTTGCAGATACAAAATCTACATTTTTGGCCAGGTCATCTTGCAATTTATGGGTTGTATCATGAAAGGGAAGTTTAGACTCAAGCTACAAGTCTAGAAGTTTAGCTTTCACTACACTGGAAATGAACTACAGTGATTGGTTAAAAAATATATTATCAAATCATATTAAGGCATTATAAATGAAAAAAGATTGCTTTGACTCCCTGATGTGGCAACTTTTATTTCCCTTTTACCTATTGTTTATTGTTTGTCTAACATTTTCTTTTGTTTTTCTGGTTTAGTGGATTCTATTTGAACTTATCTAGAAAAATTAAGATGAGCATATATCTGGTCTACCCATTGTAATAGATAAGAACAATTAATAAAGTAAAAGGATGATTTGAACCTGAGAAGTAAGAGTGTGAGTGTATCTGTGAGAAAAGGAGAAAAGAATATATATATATATATATATATATATATATATATAATAGATAATTATTCTACTAATGTCTGTCAGCTCATCAAAAGAAATGGTTTGTGCTTTCATTGTTTGATCATTTTTTTATGCTTGTATCTTGTAATCCAAGCAACTACTTTGAAGATAACGATATGAAATATATTAACCATTGTTAGTCTCCTATTATTTTGTTTTGAAATTTATATCATCATTTTTATTCTGTTTTTCACTTTTAAAAAGTCATCTCTAGGGGACTATCATTCTATTTGAACTTCTACAATGGGCAGTCTTCAGATAAATATCCAGCTGCTGCCTCTCCCCCAGGATGGTCAATACAATACTTTAGAAAAACTATTACAGGTGCTGAGATGAGAAAGTACAGATCCCCGTTTGGTGCACTGCATTTGCCATTTAGTCTAAACCCATTCACTGTCTCTTCACAATTCATCCTGATTTCTACAGAGAATTAACCATTACAAAATGATCTGCCTTAAGTGGAGTTACAGCAAAGAATAGACGACGGATATAAAAAGCACTTTTTCCATTCTTCTCCATTTAATGACAACTCATATTGTGCTCAAAATTTACAGAAAGGGAACATAAGAAGTTTTGAAATTGCCAAAGCTATGACTCACAAAATGCATTGATTCTTAAATGAGAAAGGAAGAATTTTGCTTCCCCAGAGGAGGAGGAAGCCAGAAATGTTGGATGAGACTAGAAATCACTTGTAAAAGCTTAAACCAAAGCTACAGAACATAGAGTCGAAGGAATTACATTTTTGAAAGTAGTCAGCAAGAGGTAGCACATGACTGACTGATGCACTTGCATATAATGATGTCAAGGGAAGACGAAGCGGTTTGGCTCATAAAGGGCCTTTGCAGTTATGCTTGTTCTGCAGGTTGGTAATACATTTTCCGCAATGGGAAAAAAATGAATCAAGTTTGGACCTCGCTGGGACAGAGTGTTCAAATACTCCTTGTCTGTCCTGTGCAGAGGATAAGGAGAGATGTGGGTCAAGGACTCAGCCCAGGTGGAACCAGCCAGTTGGGAGAATCGGAGATCTCGTTCCAAGACTAGGGAAAACTATACTGTTGGGAGCGGAAGTTTGGGTGAGATTTCAAGTCCAATCTGCAAACCAGAGTGATCTGAACAGTGTGACAGAACCAAAGGTCCAAAATCCTAAAAATCTAAAAATGGGGTTTGCAGCTGGAAGGTGGTAGCTGGTCAGGTTTGCAGTGTAGCAGTCAAGCCCGGCCAGGGAGCGGCTCTGGGGAAGTGCCTGAAATAGAATTTGTTTTCAAGCTGTTTCCTATGTACCAGCCACAGCTTGACGCATGGCTTTTAGAGCCAGGAGTAGGATGCATAAAGCCTTGGTAAACAGTACCAAATTGTCCTCCAGAATGATTTCTCCAATCTATATTCCCACCAACGGAGAATGAGTGTGTTTCTCCATTACCTCCTTCACCAGCATAAAGGCAAATCCTTTCATCTTTTTATTTTTATTTTTGCCAACCAGGCAAAGAAGAAAAAGTGATACTATTCTTTTAACTTGAAATTTTAAGAAAGCAGTAAGCACACACTTTCTATATTTCTATTTAATGTAAATTATTTAGTGGTGTCCTTTGGATTCACTTTTATATTGCTGTTTTCATATTTTATGATAATTTATATAAAGTCCAGCAGGTCATGATTACTATCACTATCCTATTTGTTGAGATTGTCTTTCCAATCTTCTGTATGCATTTTTGTTTTATGTACGATCTGCAGCATATAAACAATGTGAACCCATCACAAAATTTTCTTCCAATGTCTTATACTGACGAAGACTTTCTTCCACGCTGATATCATTAAAGAACTCAAATATATATCTGACTGTGTTTTAAGTGGCTTTATTTTTTCTATCAAGTATGTTAATTATCTGGGTTTTATTTTAACAAGAGGCATGGATCTTTACTAGTCAAAGAACAAATCCGTTTTTGTTGGTTGAATCTAAGAGGACTTCATTGCAAAGTCTCACCTAAGTTACTGAATGACTGGAAAGGCCAGGGCACCCAACTTGGATGATACATAGGCAAGAACAAGGGTCTTGAATGACATTGCTCTATGGGTGAACTACCACTGCTTTATGCAGTCTGAGAAGTACACCATGCACTAGCAGCCCCAGACATGAGATTCCCTCTCTCAGGCATGGCCATCACTTCATGGTCCCCCTGTATTATGATTCAAGTCTGAAATGTTTCCCCAAAATCCCATACATTCAGAGCTGGGGCTTTTGGAAGGTGATGGAGGCACTAAATTCATCAGTGAATTTATCCATTCATGATTTCTTAGGTGAACGTGCTGTAGGAAGTGGGGCCTGATTAGAGGTGGTCACATGAGTGTGACCTGGAAGGATGCATTCTTGTCCTGGCTCCTCTCTTCTATCTTTGCTTTCTGGCTGTCATGGGTTAAGCAACTTACTTCTGCCACACCCTTCTGTGATGATATTCCTGCCTTGGAGCCAGCTAACCATGGACTGAATCCTTTGAAACCATGAGACAAAATAAACTTCTTCTCAAGTTGCAGGTTCAGTATTCTGTTCCAGTGACAGGAAAGTGACTCATACACTACATCTGCTTTCCACTGATACATAATTATGTATCCTAGACCAGACCAATGTTTGAGAAATACAATAGTTAAAACTATGGGATGTTAGCCAGGCATGGTAGCTCACGCCTTTAATCCCAGCACTCGAGAGGCTGAGGTAGGAGGAGCGTTGTTATTGCGAGGCCGGCTTGGGCTACAATGCGAGCACAAGGTCAACCTGAGCTACATAGTGTGACCCTGCCTCAAAAAAAAAAACTAGGACCAGGAGTTTGGCTCAGTGGCTTAAGCGCCTGTCTGGCAAGTGCGAGATTGTGAGTTCAATCCCTGGTGCCGCAAAAAAAAAAAAAAAAAAAAAAACTATGGGATGTTTATCATGTGTCAGGCTTTGTTTGAGGTGTTTTTATAGATGATAACAGATTTAATTTTCACAACATCCTAAAAGACAGTAATTATTCTATCATTCCACTTTATATATGAGGAATTTAAAAATAAAGTCATTGTCTAATATCACATACAAGTGGATGACAGAACTAGAATTTTTACCCAGACTGTTTGAGTCTAAAATCTATGCTTTTACCCTCTGTGATTTTAGACTTCCCTGCCTCTATGGTACAAGAAACCAAGTTAGAAAGAAGTAGATGTGGGCACTGAATGAGTCTATTTCCACACTATTCCATAAGCATTAACCAGATTCTTCCGAAGTGCTGCCCAATTGTCTAGTGCCACTTATTGAATAATCTTGCTTTCCTAATTGATTTATGAAACATTACTGTTCTTGTGCATTGAGCATGCAGTCAGTGACTCTGTCAATGAATACAATGGCTAGTACTTTTCAACTATCTGTTCTAGACTATTATTAATTCTGTCATTTTGTAAGATGCTGCCTCCTGCTAATAAGTGTACTTTCTGACTCTAGCCATCTTGTCTAATCTAATCTCTTGTCAGCATCAGTGGATTCCTTTGTTCCCTGGTTTTTGGTTGGCTTCAGCCAGCAAAAGGTAGCACCAGATACTGAGGAGAGAGAAGCATTTAGTTGCAGTACTTGTTACTGTGGCTGTCTCCTCACCCTGGGGCCTTTGACTTATACCTCAGGAAGAGTTCAGCTCCCAGCGGTGGGGGATACCCCTCTTCTCACTACTCTTCCAACACTGTCTTTAAATTGCTCTCCCTGCCCCTTCAAGCCTAGGGACATCACATAACCCACTATTTTTGCTCTGAAGTTTTCAAATAACCCCGTATTAATCTCTCCATGACATGTACACATTTGTAAAGAGGCCCTTCAGTAAGCTTTCCTCCAGTTACACAGTTCATATGTGCATTTGTGAGTACATTGCTTTCTTCATTGTCATTTTAAAACGTATTTTAACATTGAGTAGGGTAAATGTTGGAGACTTTTGGAACTGAAACTTCTATTTGTAACTTACTTTTCCAGATTAAAGCCACTTTGGAGTACAAAATATAATACCCTGAACTTTTGAAATAGAGATATAGTTGGACTTAAAATTAATTAAAATGTTTAATTTTCCCAACTGAAGGCATGAAATGTCTATTTTCTGTGTCTCTTTCACATCCTGCTGCAAATATTTAATCTTCTCGTGTAGATCTACATGTTTCTTGTTATTTCTGGATATTTCAGAGGTCCAGCAATTTTTGGCAATGTTAATTTTACTGAAATTTTTATTTGGCTGTTTCTGGTGTCTCCAAAGGCAGTTCAACTTCGTACTTTTTAAGTCTAATTGTGTTACTAAAATCATATATTTATGAAAATAGGTCACTGATTCTCTTGGACATGCTGGATAATTGATTTCTTTTTGCTTACTAGATACCAGATGTAATCATTGAAACTCTGGTTAAAGGTTCAGTTACTGGACAATGAGTCTTTGGAATCCAGCAAGACACTACCACTGTCTTACAGTCCTTGAACCCTGGCCTGGAAGGAGTCCGAAAATTCCTTTTCTTTATTCATGTGTTCAGTTTCTTGAAATGGTATAATAATAGACTTTTTTATTTGCTCTTAATTTTAATATGACTGTCTCTAATGATTCAACAGTTAATATGCAATTGGTCCTTGATTTTGCATATTTATAATATTTAGGAAGTAATTTATATTCCCAGTTTACTACACACTGTTGGGTATGTTTATTTTCATCATTAATCTGGAATGGATGATATATTTCATCAAATGACTTCTCAGCACTTTTTGAAAGGATTAAAATGTTCCCTTTTCTAATTCATGAATAAGCTCTACTGAAGTAATGCAACTAATTTTATTTAAACAGCCTTTTATTGCAAGAATAAAACCTCTATAGTCATGGCATACTAATTTTTAAATATAATTTGGAATCTAAATTTCTTGGCATTATAGAAAGTTTTTTTTTTTTCTCATCTATTTTCAAAATTACAGGTAAAATTGTGGTTTCTTTTTTGCCCTCTAATTTGTGGGCTTTGATGAAATACATTTGTATTTCTGGCTTTTCTCTGCCTTGGAAGATTTTCAGCAGCCTGGGACTTATTGCATGAAAGCATAAAATATGCAAAACTCTATGAGCCTGAGTCACTTAGAATCATAATTTTTCTGTTTTTCAAATTCATGTTTTATTCAAGTTTTTCATTATTCTTGAAATATATTTGGTCATTTATATTTCAACAGAAAAAAAACTAGTTTCTTTGTTTAATATACTCAACTGTATGGTATCTACCACTCTATTTTTAATTTAAAAAAGTAAACTAGTTTGAACTTTTCAATTCTATTCTTCTATGTATAAATTTGTTAGCTTCTGATTAATTTTGTCTGCTGTCTTCATCTAACAATTTCTTGATTTTTTTTTTTTTTGCTGTTCCTACTCCTACTAAAATCTTCTGATTGCAAAGTTAATTAATTCATTTGATCTTTTGAATAAAGGATGCATGCAGTAGTATTCATTTCACCCTAAGTACATATTTGGTCCTATTATCTACCCCTCCTACTGGTTTTCTTAATCTTTACTTGGTTTCCAATAAATACGTTTTCATTCTTATTTTCCTGAAGCATAGGAATTAGTGCTTTTAAATAGTTTTCAATTACTGTATCTTTGTGTTTCTTATTTTACTTTTAAACTATTTTTATTAGTGTCTAGAGACAATGCCTATATAGCTTTCTCCTGGTAAAATTTAGTAAGAATTTATTTATGACATGGTAGATTGCTGTAATTGTTACTACCCATAAATCCTGAGGTCAGGTCTTTCATGTCTTGGGGGGAGGAAAACTAAGACACATATTTTTTTTCTCTCCACACAATGAAAGGGAAACGAAATCTCAAATCAAATAATGGTTTTTTACCCCACAAATCCTTCCTCTTCCCACAATGCTTTTGTAAGCACCACCAGCTGCACCTGGTTGGAAGTGAGCAGTAAAGCTGAGATTATCAGAAAATGACCTCTGCTCATCCCTAAGATAATGAGGAGAGAGTTTCTGTTCCTGCTCTGTCCAGACGAGTTAAGCTCTTTCACAAATGTCAGTTCATACAAATTAGTTGAGCACAAGAAAATGTTGTGTTAGTTGGGCGTGGTGGCACACGCCTTTAATCCCAGCACTCGGGAGGCTGAGGTAGGAGGAGCGTTGTGAGTTCGAGGCCAGCTTGGGCTACAATACTAGTGCAAGGCCAGCCTGAGCTACATAGTGCCACCCTGCCTCAAAAAAACTAGGGCTGGGAGTTTGGCTCAGCGGCTTAAGCGCCTATCTGGCAGGCGTGAGGTTGTGAGTTTGATCCCCAGTGCAGCAAAAAAACAAAAAAAGAAAAGAAAAGAAAATGTTGTGTTGACTATATAGTACAACACCCATGGGAAAAGCTATTTAAAACTGCATTTGGCAAATTATAACAAAATGACGATACCCAACTTTGTCATCTTGTATGTTTTCTCAAATATGTTTTCTAGTTTTTGTTTTCATCGGTCCATGTTTGCAGTGCATAGAACTTACCTTCCTTGTGGGGAGCTGGTGCCTGTGCACAGCAGATCTTCATCCCTTTTCATCCCCTTCCACTGCTCTCCCTCCCTCTTCCTCTACCTGTTGATCTGCCTCCCATTTGGGAAGGATCTATCTCCCTCCTTGCTGTTATCTATCTTTTATTTTGTTCTTTACTTCTACTTTGGGTTTTTCTTATAAAATAAGCCATGCAATATTTAAGCATGTGGGTCTGATTTATTTCATTTTACATTATGATCCATTTCCTATAAATGATTCAAGTTTATCTTTCATTATAGCACAGTAGTACTTCACTGTGTGTAAACAAATACCACATTTTCTTTATCCATTCATCTATCAATGGACACTTAAGCTGCTTCCAAGATATAGCTATTATGAGTTGTGCTTCTATAAATAAGGGTTTGCATGGATCGCTTTAATCTGATTCTTTAATTTTTCCTGGAAGTTACTTAGAAGGGGCATAGCTGGGTCAAGTGAAATTTTTGGTTTTAGTTTTTTGAGGAATCTTCACACTGATTTTCACAGTAATTGTACTAGTTTACATTCCCACCAACAATGTAGGAGGGCTCCTTCCCCCCTGCCAAAATCCTCTCCAGAATTTGTTATTATCTGATTTCTTTATGATAGACATTTTTTCAAATACTCTTTAATCTTTTTGTTAAGAGGAGTTATTTTTAAATTTTATTTTAAAGAGAATAAAACCAAGGAAAATGAAACAAAGTAAAGCCAATTAAAACAAGACAATGAAAGTGATACAGGACTTCAAAACAAGATAATAGAAAATCAACAATTGCTACCATAATGCCTCTTGTTATCTTCAAAGTAGCTGCCCATACCACCAGACATATTAGAATCAAACAAAACAAAACAGAATAAAACCAAACCAAACAAAACAATGAAAACAATGCAGGACTTCAAAACAAGGTAATGGGAAATTAACAATGGCTACCACCTTCCCTTTTTAGACA